>SJXO01003634.1:24948-79592 GCA_006408615.1 Connochaetes taurinus | reverse complement strand
GAGTTGGACTGTGAAGAAGGCTGAGCGCCGAAGAATTGATGCTCTTGAACTGTGGTGTTGGAGAAGACTCTTGAGAGTCCCTTGGACTGCAAGGAGATCCAACCAGTCCATTCTGAAGGAGATCAGCCCTGGGATTTCTTTGGAAGGAATGATGCTAAAGCTGAAGCTCCAGTACTTTGGCCACCTCATGCGAAGAGTTGACTCATTGGAAAAGACTCTGATGCTGGGAGGGATTGGGGGCAGGAGGAGAAGGGGACGACAGAGGATGAGATGGCTGGATGGCATCACCGACTTGATGGATGTGAGTCTGGGTGAATTCCGGGAGATGGTGATGGACAGGGAGGCCTGGCGTGCTGCGATTCATGGGGTCGCAAAGAGTTGGACATGACTGAGTGACTGAACTGAACTGAACTGAACATCCCTATTGGGGGCTTCCCAGGTGGCACTAGTGGTAAAAACCTGCCTGCCAATGTAGGAGAAGCAAGAGATGTGGGTTTGATCCCTGGATCTGGAAGATCCCCTGGAGGAGCACATGGAACCCACTCCAATATTCTTGCCTGGAAAATTCCATGGACAGAGCAGCTTGGAAGGCTACAGTCCATGGGGTCGCGAAGAGGCAGACGTGACTAAGTGACTGGGCACACGTAAATGGGATTTAAATTTTTCTATTTTTGATTGCCTGTTGCTTGTATACAGAAATACAATTGATTTTTGACTACTGATCTCTTATCCAAAAACATTGCTAAACTCACTAGTTTTAGTAGCTCTTTTTGTAGAAGTCCATTAGCTTTTCTGTGTTGATGATCATACAGTTTTTACTGGTTGCTTTTCATTTTGGATGCTTTATATAATTTTCTTGTCTTATTGCACTGTGATCCTGAATAGAAGTGGTGAGAGCAGATACCTTTGTCTCGTCCTTGACCTTGGGGAGTAAGCAGTATACATTTCACCATTAAGTGTGGTGTTTATTTGCTTGAGGACAAGATACAGTTGGTTCCGACTCTCCTCCCTTAGCAAGAGATGTTTGTATCCGAAATCATCTTTAAAAAAAAAAAAAAATTGGTATGCCAGTTTTATTCCAGAAATGGCCTATCAACAAGGCAAGGACTTCTGTTTTGAGTAAGTACCCCAGGGTTTGAACGCCTGCTCTGCCTTATAAAATCTGGCAAGCCACGCAACCTCCGTGTGCCTCCAGAGCCCAGTGACGGGCTGGGTGAGGCTCCCCAACTAACGCTTGGGGAGACTTCGCCTGTCTTCTTGTCTCTTTACTTTGCATTCCTTCTTTTCTCTTTTGGGACTGTATTGAATCCTTGGTTCTGTCTTCAGTGTGTATTCTCTCATGCAGTATATGAGATGGCATTGAATATAAACTTTCCTCGTAGTCTTGTTTTGAAATTATTCTATGATATCTACTTTTCTCTGAATTCTTTCATAATATCAGTTCATATCGTGTTACTTGTTCTTTAACGTGGTTTTTGTTAAAGATTTCATCTCCAAGGAAAGCCAACTTTCCTTTGACTTTGAAGGAGGAGAGATTAGCTACATAAGTCTTTTGAAATTAAAGCGAGTCAACCAAAACAAACATGAAAGGAGTATCAAATGCTTCCATGAGCTGAAAAGGTTCCCATCCCAGAACTTCTAAAGTGGGGAGGGCTCTTTTCCTTGACCTTGAAGACGGTGGCTGGGAAGAAAAGAAAACCAGCTACAGTAGTTGAGAGGGGAACAGCCAGCTGGAGACAAACCAGTGAAAAGCCTTAGAGGCAGCACTTGGCTGGAGGAAGAAAGAGATCTGACTGGAGCGTGCTAGACAGAGGTCTTCCCTGAGCTGGGTAGCGCCAGGCTTGGTTCAGAAGTTTCCTTTGTTAGTGGGATGGTCAACATGAGCAAGGTCAGGGTCAGAGAGGAAGCTTACAAAATGGGTTGGATGCTAAAAAATAAATAATGTAAAAAGATGATGTGCCCAGATAAACGACAAGAAAGAAGCTTGAATGGTGTGTAAGAAAATTTGGCTGTGAATTTCCTTCCATGAGAATTACAATTTTTAAGATTAATGCAAGCATAAAATTAGCCAGCTGTCAAGAGTTCAAGCAAATGTGTCATTTAGCATACCATATACTAAACAATAAAAACATTCCAAAAAAAAAAAAAATTCCAACAGGAGAATTTTGGGAATAAGCGTTGTGCCCCGGTTGAACAACAGTGTATCTTACAGAACTTCACCTAACTGCACCTAAATTCTGAACTGAAATAGCCCATCCTGATTTGGAGTATAGCTTTGTCTCAGCATTTGCTGAAATGTAGGAACTCATTAGTAACTTAAGCTAATATTAGATCAAAGTCATTACATTAGAACATTGAGTCTGAACGGATAGTTTTATTTTCAACTCTCCTGAGCAGGCCAGCCAGGATGCTCGCTGGTTTAATTCCACAGCTGCTTTCTGGGGAGACCTTGGAAGGCTTTTCACGGCCGCAGGGCCCTGCTAGAGGGTTTCTTCCTTCACAGGGTGGCATGGTCTGTGACGGGACGGTTTTGGTCTTGCAGTGGCTGGGTCAGGACAAGCACGTGAGCCAAGGGTGGCCTGCTCAGAGCCCGGCTCGAAGGGTGAGCTGGACTGTGTGATTGGCTCAGCGGTCCCAGCTGCTCAGGGCTTGCATGTAAGATGTGTCAAGTTGGAAGCAGGGTAGAAGCCGAAAGACACAGGGAAACAGGAGCCATAAGCTGCTGAAGATCATGCAGCAGAGACGGGTGCCACAGCCAGAAAGGGTGCAACCTGGGGGGCAGCAGAACCTGAGTGTGAGAACAAACACACCAAAGCATTGCAGGCTGAAGTAGAGACAGGTTTACTGTAGGGCCAGGCAAAGAGATGGGCGGCTCACGCTCTAAAAAGCCCGAAGCTCCCCGAAAGCTTTCAGCAAAGCATTTTTTAATTTTAAAGCCAAGTGAGGACGCCAGTCAGAATGGCTGCGATCCAAAAGTCTACAAGCAATAAATGCTGGAGAGGGTGTGGAGAAAAGGGAACCCTCTTACACTGTTGGTGGGAATGCAAACTAGTACAGCCACTATGGAGAACAGTGTGGAGATTCCTTAAAAAACTGGAAATAGAACTGCCTTATGACCCAGTAATCCCACTGCTGGGCATACACACTGAGGAAACCAGAATTGAAAGAACACCCAATGTTCATCTCAGCACTGTTTATAATAGCCAGGACATGGAAGCAACCTAGATGTCCACTGGCAGATGAATGGATAAGAAAGCTGTGGTACATATACACAATGGAGTATTACTCAGCCATTAAAAAGAAAACATTTGAATCAGTTCTAATGAGGTGGATGAAACTGGAGCCTATTATACAGAGTGAAGCAAGCCAGAAAGAAAAACACCAATATAGTATAGTAACACATATATATGGAATTTAGAAAAATGGTAACGATAACCCTGTATGTGAGACAGCAAAAGAGACACAGATGTATAGAACAGACTTTTGGACTCTGTGGGAGAGGGCGAGGGTGGGATGATTTGGGAGAATGGCATTGAAACATGTATAATATCATATATGAAATGAATCGCCAGTCCAGGTTCGATGCAGGATTCAGGATGCTTGGGGCTGGTGCACTGAGACGACCCAGAGGGATGGTACGGGGAGGGAGGAGGGAGGGGGGTTCAGGATAGGGAACACGTGTATACCTGTGGCGGATTCATGTTGAGGTATGGCAAAACCAATACGATATTGTAAAGTAATTAACCTCCAATTAAAATAAATATATATATATATATATTTTTAATTCAGCTGTGTCACATCTTGGCTGTGGCATGTGGGATCTTCCACTGTGGCCCATGGACTCTCTGGTTGTGGTGCACTGGCTTAGCTGCTCTGCGGCACGTGGGAGCTTAGTTCCCGGGCCAGGGATCAAACCTGAGTCCCCTGTACTGCAAGGCAGACTCTTAACCACTGGGCCACCAGGGAAGTCCCTAAAATAAATAAATTTATATTAAAAAAAAAAAAGCCAAGTGAGGGACTTCCCTGGTGGTCCAGCGGTTAGGACTAAAACTCTTAATGTAGGGAGCTCAGGTTCGATCCCTGGTCAGGGAACTAGATCCCACATGCCGCAAGGAAGAGTTTGCAGGCTGCATTTCTGTAGGCTGCAGCTACAGAAGGTCTTGCATGCTGCAACTAAGGCCTGGTGCAGCCAACTAAGTAATTTTAAAAAATAAATAAAAGCCTAGTGAGGAAGGAGGGTCTTAGAGTCTGGGATCAGCTCGTGCACAAACCTCTGACTGGCTGATGGGGAGGTCACACAGGGTGGTGTCACAAGGGTTAACAGGATCAGTCCTTGGGCTCCAGAGACCTGGGAGCTGGGTGCTCCTGGTCTTCAAGTAGTTAACGTCTTCATTTGGTGGGGTTTTCACACCTGTGGGACAACCTAGGCGATGTGTATCCTGTGTTAGGCCAGTCCTTCAGAGAGGTGTTCCAGCAGAGGGGGTGGGGGTGGCCTGTCCCAGGAAGGCCCCTCAGGGTCCCACTCAGTCAGAGGGAGCAGCGCTGTCTCCCAGAGCCGGCTGTGCGGGGTGGAGGCCTCCCTCCGTCTCTCCTGTCTGTGGAACCTGTCACCAAGGTGATCAGCCTGCCTGGAGCTTTTCTGAGGAGCCCAGGACGCAAGGCAAGTCCTTTGCTTCCTGACTGACTGGTTCTCAGGAGCAGCTCTTGTGTCCTTGAGTGAACTTGGAACAGAGTTGCCTGTTGCCAGTATTTAATCATAATACTTAACAGAGGGAGAGGCAGAGGGGCCGGCTCTTGAAAAATATGTCTTTTCAGTCCTTGAAAAATGTCAGGGAATGCGGTCTTGGAAAATATCAGGGGGCCGGGGTATATAAATTCTGGAAAAGTGGAGGGTTTATCTTAGAAACTGTGGTTAACTTGTGACTTTTCAAGTTTCAGATTCTGTAAGTAGAATTTCATTCAGCAAATTATGACAATTGTCATTTTGTAATTTTAGCTTGCAGTTTTTTTTTCACTTGTGATTTCCCTTCCCCATTAAGTAATTTTTGTAAATTGGGTAAATAGTGGAGGCAGTCAGGATTACTCACTATCACTAGATAGATCCGTACAACCAAAGACAGCCAGAAAAAGGGAAGAACTCCTTGAGTGATTAATGGAAACAGCACAAGCCCCTGGGGTTTCCTATATTCTTCCTTCTTAGACACATTTATGTTAAGGTTGAAGTCTGGAGTCAGAAGGGAGGTGTTTCAGCCCCAGTTGAGATATTCAGGAATAAAGTAGAAAGGGGTGGAGAGACGGACAACTTTCATTTATTTCCTTCTGTCCCTGCGTTGTTGTCAATATAGATCCATTTTGAGGGAGAGTTTCATGAGAGCAAAGCAAAGAGAGCATTGATTGGAAAGAATATATGTAAAAACCAGCTTTGAAAACCAGTTTATCAGAAAAGAACTCTTTTCAACTGCTCTTGATACTCATCTCTCAGCTGTCTCATTAACTGGACAGAAAAGAACTGTAAATAGCCAAAGCAGTATGATAGGTAAGCTGATTCTATTCAATATAGCTGAAAAAAATTTCTTAAGCCACCCAAATTTTCAACATATATTGGATAAAATTCAAGGGCAAAACTTGATATTTCTTTAATAGTGTGCATTGTTCAAAATGGCACTTAAAACCCATTTTACCAAATTATAATAAAATATATGTATTATTATAAAGACATAATATGTCATCTTTTAAAATGTTTAAATTTTCCTACCTCCAAAGAGCAAGAAGTAGAAGTTTATGCCAGCTGCTGGACTGATCAGTTCAGTTCAGTTGCTCAGTTGTGTCCGACTCTTTGCGACCCCATGGACCCTGCAGCATGCCAGGCCTCTCTGTCCATTACCAACTCCTGGAGCTTGCTCAAACTCATGTCCATCGAGTCAGCAATACCATCCAACTATCTCATCCTTTGTCATCCCCTTCTCCTCCTGCCTTCAATCTTTCCCAGCATCAGGGTCTTTTCCAATGAGTCAGTTCTTTGCATAAGGTGGCCAAAGTATTAGAGTTTCAGCTTCAGCATCAGTTCTTCCAATGTATATTCAGGACTGATCTCCTTTAGGATGGACTGGTTGGATGTCCTTGCAGTCCAAGGGACTCTCAAGAGTCTTCTCCAGCACCACAGTTCAAAAGCATCAATTCTTTGGTGCTCAGCTTTCTTTATGGTCCAACTCTCACATCCATAGATGACTCCTGGAAAAACCATAGCTTTGACTAGGTGGACCTTTGATAAGACGGACTGGTAAGTCTTAGCATTATGTGGTCATACTTTTTCACAGAAAACACAGGGACATTTTTATCCTTTCTCACCAAAGAAACATTTCTTTTTAAATGTGATTCTTTATTAAAAATAATTTTATTTATTGATGTTTGGGCTGCACTGGGTCTTTGTTGCTGCAGGGGCTTTCCCCTAGTGGCGAGCAGGGGTGACTCTCTAATTGCGGTGCATGTTTGCAGTGCTTCTCTTGTTTTGGAGCATGGGCCCTAGAGCTTGCAGGCTTCAGTAGCTGTGCAACGTGGACGCAGTAGCTGCGGCACGTGGACGCAGTAGCTGCGGCACGTGGACTCAGTAGTTGTGGCACGCGGACGCAGTAGTTGTGGCACATGGACTCAGTAGTTGCGGCTCCCTGGCTCTAGAGCACAGGCTTGATAGTTGTGGCTCACAGGCTTAGTTGCTCCACAGCATGTGGGTTCTTCCCCGATCAGGGATCAAACCCGTGTCTCCTGCACTGGAAGGTGGATTCTTCACCACTGAGCCACCAGGGAAGCCCCATTAATATGATTCTAATTATTTTCAAATAAAAGTCTAAAATAAGACTAAAAATTCCGGAATGTGAATTTTTTGTATTTATGCCAGACTGGAGCATCCGTGTAATATTTCTGAGGCTTTTTGACACTATTATTTCTGAGTGGTGTTTGCTTTCTGACTTGTATGCTGAATTGCATCATGTCAGGAAACACACAATGTCTGATTGTCTTGTAATAGAAAGTACAAGTCCCATCTATGAAATGTGTTTGCTAAAAACTTAAACCTGAGTCTGAAGAAGCCCCAAGTCAGGTTAGAGGAACATACTAAGTGCCGCCCAGTGAAGAATCAGCAATCCAGAGTGTGCAGAAGTCTGTGGGATAAGCCTCTTGATTCCTTCAACAACCAAGTGACCTGGAAAAAGGGAGGTGGGTAGAGAAACTCTTACAGATTGAAACCAGCTTCCCAGTTAGTTCAAGTGGGTAAAGAATCCTCCTGCAATGCAGGAGACACAGGTTCGATTCCTGGGTCAGGAGGATCCCCTGGAGGAGGGCATGGCAACCCACTCCAGTATTCTTGCCTGGAGGATCCCATGGACAGAGGATCCTGGCGGGCCACAGTCCATAGTGTCTCAAAGAGCTGGATACGACTAAAGCGACTTAACATGCACACACAGATTCAAAAAGCAGAGAGAGAAATTAGTCAACTCCAACATATGGATCTTGTTTACATCTTGATTTGAACACACTAAATGTATGTTGCTTTGGGAATGTTTGAGAACAGAGGGTATTATGTGATAGTAAGGGATTTTGTTAATTATGTTCAGTTGAGATAATCGTATGATAATTAGATGTCTTAAAAAGTCCCTACCTATTTGAGATAGTGCTGAAATACACAAAAATTCCAAATAGTAGAAGGAGAAAATGGGGTAAGAAATGGAGTGGAATGAAAAAAAAATAGGGAAAAAATACACATAAAATAAGGCCATGCTAATAGAAAACATAAAATAAAGCCAAATACAAATACATCAGTAATTACAACAAATGGATATAAAATGTTCTGAAGACAAAAATTGACAGAATGGATTTTGAAAAAAATCTATCCATGTGATGATTGCAAGAGAAACATCTAGAACATACACAAAATTGAAAGCAAATGTTGCAAAGGATATACCAAACATTGACCAAATGAAACCTTGTGAAGCTGTATTGATCTAAAAAAAATTAGGTTTTAAAGCAAAGCCATTACTGTGAATGGAGAGTCTCTAAATAATTATAAAAGGTTTAAATCCCTAGAAACATATCATGATTCCAAACTTATATAAGCAATAACATTTTATTCATGCAAAATATATTAAGCAAAACTTGACAAAACCACAAGGAGAGAAAGAAATCATATAGGATATTTAAATACCTTTCAGTAGTTGGTAGGTAAAATAGTTTTTAAAAATCAGAAGAGGAAAGTTTTTTTTTTTTGAGAGGAAGGATTTGAGGAGCAGAATTAACAAACTTGTATAATGCCCATCTATCAGACATTGCTCTCAACAAACGAAATACACTCAAGCCACTTGTGAAGCCATGTCTTGTGTCATGAAACAAGTCAACAGATGTTCAAGAATTTCTCTCATTGGCCATATGCTTTGCTCACAGTGCAGTTAAGTTGGAAGTCAGCAACAAAAACAGAGAGAACTCCACACATTTGGGAAACAGAGAACAGACTTCTGTATAAGTCATGGGTCAAAAAGAAAAAAGGAAATTAGAAAATATTTAAACTGAATGATAATAAAAGTGCTACAAAAAACACTAAAATCAAGGCTTATGGGAGGCCATAAAAGAGAAAATTTTAACCTTAAATGCTTACATCAGAACAGCAAAAAAGGCTGAATCTTAATGAGTTTAGGATAAGAACTTAGAATAAGGACACAATAAACTCAAGGAAATCAGAAGGAAGGAAAAATAAAGAGCTGGAATTAAAAATATACAAAGCAAAAATTAAATATTACCAACAAAGGAAGATGTTGGTTTGGGGAAGAACTAATACAACGGACAAGCATCTGGCCAGACAGTGGGCCTAGAAAAGTCACTGGTCCAGTTTGAGCAGGAGGATGGCCAGCCGAGGAGAGCTGTCTCTAAGGACAAGGAAACAGATGGGTTATGGCATGTTTCTGAACTCTGTGCGAAGAGATGAGTCCTTCTTGCTGAGAGTTTGGGAGCTGAATTAATGACAGGGGATGGAAATCTAAGCAAATGAAGAAGTGATCAGTGAGGCCAGCCAAGGCAGTGCGTGTGGCCCTCCAGGGCTGGGGTCTTTCAGGAGGAGAGGGGCGTCGGGTTGGTGGTGTTTGGGTGGGATCTAGGCTGGACCAGGAGGGCAGGGAGTCAGGAGGGTCAGACTACGGGGGCTGCGAGGCTGTGGGCTAGCCCCTGCTGGAGGGCTCACAGGGCTCTAGCACAGGGTTGGGGGAAGAGGAGGGTTGCTTCCCCAGTCAGTGACCCCCCCCACCTGAAAATGATCATGGACCATGAGGAGGGTTGGAGGTGGCTGATGAGCTTGGGGGCGGGGCAGGGTGGCCATTTCCCATCATTTCACTTCCCTGCCAGGTGTGCTCCCCACGTTCTTACACCTTCATTTCTGTTTCACAAACAGGGGTGGGAGCATTCTTCTCCAAGACAATTTGCAAATAATAGAGGAAAGTACGTTCTGTTCTCTTTTAAAAACTGTTTCTGCTTCTTAAAAACTATTTCAAAAAAAGAGCATTGGGATCAACAAATTTATAGCATAATAAATAGAACTTTCAAGTGCACGCGTATAATGAACAAACCTAAATTATTCATCACGTTGTGTTAAGTTGTCTGGAATCAATAACATGGTTACTTTTGAGTGACAACTTTGAATGTACTAACAGGAAGTAGCATGCTTAGTCTGCTTCTAATGAAGGCATGTCGAAGTACCGGGAAGTCGAATGAATCTGTGTCCCTGAAAAGTTGCAAGGGTCTGCTTTGTCTGCTTTTTTCATTCTTAGCTATATATATCCTATGAGTTACTTTAATTTTTAATATGTCTAGGTTAAGATAAAACTACTTTAAAAGGAAAGATAACTTTAACTTTGTAAAACATTTGTAAAGTTTTAAGAACAACTAGTATGGAACATTTCAAACACATAACTAAGCACCTAGCTGTCCCACACATCAGTCTGCTGTCACCTGTCCTGGCCTGTCCGCGTGTCTGTCTCTGTGTCCCTCTCCTCGTCTCATGATGTCACCAGCCATAGGATAGGATTAGGGGCCACCCTGCTCCGCTCGGTGACATCTGCAAAGACCCTGCTTCCCAGTGAGGTCCTATTTGCAGGTCCTGAGGGTGAGGACTTCTGCAGACCCTCCTGGGGGATGTACATTTTCCCCCCACGACAGCCGTTGAGAACCAGGTTTCAGGGCATGGGCTTTGGAACTAGACAGGACTGTTATCCAACCTCAACATCCTCGAATCTGAAGCCATATGAACTTGGGCCCGTGAACTTTTCTGTGCTGATGCAGACCGGTTCCTGATGGTGTGTGGGGACTGTGCTCTTAGGAGAAACACGTGAGCTCCTTGCTGGCTCTCCTCCTGCTGATGTGCTTTGCGTTATTATTTGTATTGGTCATAACTGTTAATAGAACATGGTCAAAACAGGTCAGAACCCTCGCCAAAGAGGGTGAGATGTCAGCAAGACTGAAGCCGTGGCTGAGCTGGAATCTGGAGTGGGGGTTCCAGGGAGAGAAAGCAGCTGGAACCAGAACCCTAAGACCCTTCCTAATGCTGCTCTCCTTCACCACCCCCCACCCCCCAGGAGGGCCCAAAGGATTTGTTGCCCTCACAGGACAGGGTACTGGAGGGCACAGCAGATGAGGAGCAGGGAACACAATGGACCCTAGTGAAGGAGAATGAGGAAAGGATGCCAGCACCCACTCAGACAGGAAAACGAGACTGTCCTCAGGTGCTGGGGGTGGATGGAGAGGACCAGAAGGATGCTGGTCACACGTGTGGCCCAGGCAAGTGCTCTGTGCCCAGTGCAGCTATTGCCAAGTAAATGAATTAATAGTGCAGCTCCGTCGATCAGGACTAAATTCCTCTCCTCTTCACCGTGGTTCTGCAAAGTTCCAGGGATGACGTGGCCCTCTTTCCAGGCAGGCTTCCTGGAAACCTGCAAACCGCTCTGCTGCCCTGTCCCTCCTTCCACTCCACACTTCCGATTGGGACTCATCTGGGGCTGTTCCTTTAACAGTACCTTTTGGTTTCTGGAAATTGAGCTGGCCAAAAAGAAAACGGGCAAAGAAAGATGGTGCCTCGAATTCTCAAAATATCACCCAGTGGCCGCTCCCGGTTTGTCAGAGGGTCAGAGCAAGCTCACTGGGTCCTCTGCACCTTCTCTGGAGGGGAGAGGCGCTGGCTCTAAACTCACCTTCTTCTTGTCTGTTCCATCCACTCCCAGCCCCTGAGGACAGTCCCATTTTCCTCTCTGAGTGGGTGATGGTGTCCTTTCCTCATTCTCCTTCACTTGGGTCCATTGTGTTCCCTGCCCCTGACCGCTGTGCCCTCTGGTACCCCGTCCCAGGAGGGCAGCCCTCTCCTCTGACCTCAGGTGCTGTCTGGGGGTCCAGGAGCACCTGCACCCGCCCCTCTGATAAGGAAGTGCCCTTTGTGATGGAAAGGGAGGAAGGCCCTTATGCTCAGGATCCTTCCTTCCACAGCTTCTTCTGGACCCCCCACAGTGGTGGTGGCGGTTTAGTCGCTCAGTCGTGTCCAACTCCTTGAGACCCCAGGGACTGTAGCCCGCCAGGCTCCTCTGTCCATGGGATTCTCCAGGTAAGAATACTGGAGTGGGTTGCCATTTCCTTCTCCATGTGAAGTTGCTCAGTCGTGTCCAACTCTTTGCGATCCCATGGACTATAACCTACCAGGCTCCTCCATCCATGGAATTTTCTAGGCAAGAGTACTGGAGTAGGTTGCCATTTCCTTCTCCAGGGGATCCTTCCCGACCCAGGGATCAAACCCAGGCCTCCTGCATTGCAGGCAGACACTACCATCTGAGCTACCAGGGAAACCCATGTTGGCCCTCAAATGCTGCAGCTTAAGGGGAGCCTGGTGGGCTGTCTCTATGGGGTCGCACAGTCGGACACGACTGAAGCGACTTAGCAGCAGCAGCAGCAGCAGCAAGGGAGAGGAGGGGCTTCCCTGGTGGCTCAGCTAGTAAAGAATCCGCCTGCAATGCGGAAGGCCCAGGTTCGATCTCTGGGTCAGGAAGATCCCCTGGAGAAGGAAACGGCAACCCACTCCAGTATCCTGGCCTCAAGAATTCCATGGACTGTATTGTCCATGGGGTCTCGAAGAGTCAGACATGACTGAGCGACTTTCACTGTCAAGGCAGAGGAGAGGCTGCCTCTGAGCGTGTGGATGGTGCTCCATCTTCTATCGTATCTCTCTAACTTTACCAAGGAAACCCGCAGTTTAGAGGGAAGAGCTCTTGTGAGCCAGCCCAAGATCCTAGTGGAGTACTGGCCTTTACCAACCATTCATCAAACGTCAGAGGAACATTCAGGAAGCACCACCCAGGTGCCAGTGACTCGCCAGGATAAGTGATCGGAGAGACAAATAGGGTATTGTTACCTTCCCAGGGACCCAGGCGACAGCGATAGCATCTGCATCTGACTTTACATAGTCCTTGAGCTTTTGGGAGCGCCCTTCCTCCTAGCCCTATGTACAGGTGTATTTATCCCTCTCAGTGACTCTGCAGAGGGGGAACCGGGCTAGGAGCCTTGAGGGATTTTTATAGCAGCCTGTGGACCTCAGGTGGGCCCAAGCCTGCTCCTTGCTTTCTGGAAAGGAGGCAGGACGCTGCAGAAACTTAGACGCCGAGCGCTCAGCGTATTTGTATTGGTCATAATTGTTAATAGAACGTGGTAAAAACAGGTCAAAACCCTCGCCAAAGAGGGTGAGATGTCAGCAAGACTGAAGCCGTGGCTGAGCTGGAATCTGGGGTGGGGGTTCCAGGGAGAGAAAGCAGCTGGAATCAGAACCCTAAGACCCCCCCCCCCCACCAATGCTGCTCTCCTTTAGCATTTGGTGAGCACCTGGAGAGAGCTGACCGTCTCCAGGTGGACACGTGTGGGTGAGGCCCCATCCCCACCGAGGAGGCCCGGCTGGATCCCGCAGGCTGCAGGGGGTGGGGGTAAGGGGCTGATGGTTTCTGATCAGTGAAATGAGGTGATCAGAGGTTTGGGTGAAGATGGCAGCGTGATCACTGTGTTGAATGAATGTCGGAACGGTCACCTTTTCCGGTTTATGGACCTGACTGCGCCCAGAAGCTGTCTTTGTGTGATGTCTTCGAGGGATGGGACGGGAGGCGAGAGGTTTCCAGCATGTCTGCACGCAGGGGTCGGGGTGTGGGTGGGGGCGTCCAGGCGGTAATGGAGTGAGGGGCACCGCTCCCTGCAGGGAGGCCCTGTATCCCCCGCCCCCAGCCACTGAGCCCATGAATTGGGCAGCCTGGACACGGGCAGCAAGTTGAGAGGGTGGCCAGAGCCTCAGGTGCGTGGATGTGGGACACCAAGGCCTCGGGTGTTGGACCCAGGGCCCTGGAGCCAGGAGGCAGAGGGAACAGGCCCCAGCTGGGAGGGGGCGGCTTTGCCCCCAGATGGTGGAATGTATTTCTCTTTCACGTGCTCCCAGGACCAGTGGGTCACTGGAATGAGCAAGGCCCCTCCTCCCAGCCTGTGGCCAAGGAGTTCTGGGCCCCCAGGAGCACTGGCCCAGGTTCTCTGCTGTCCTGAGGGCCGGGGAGAAGCGGGAGGGGCAGGATGCTTGAGTGGGTAGGACCTTGGTGGGTAGGAATGACCCTCACCCCAGGCCTCTGTCTTCAGTGTGCCAGAACCAGGTATCCTTGGGGCTCTGGTCGCCAAGGAAACCTGGCGATGGGATGCAGGTGTTCCAGGGAGGGAGCCACAGAATTGAGTCAGTCCTGGTGTCTCAGTGAGTTTTCAGGTTCTGACCTGTGAGGTGTGGGGGTCGGCCCCCTCTGGTGCAGAGATGTCTAGAGAGAACTGGGCGTCTGATTTTCTCCTTGCAGGTCGGAACCTCAGTTTGCTTTCAGAGCCGAGTGATTGTTCTATGCAGTGCGTTTAGTCCAAGAAGTGAGATGGTGTGACTCACACACACCGAGATGGAAGTTCAGGTGAAGTTGCTTCAAGTGTACTTCACACATGAACTTATTCTGTCAGCTTTACAGGTGAAAAAAATTTTTTTAATTTAAATTTTCACATGTAACATTTTTTACATGAAAAACAATTTTGGAGCCTGTTCTACATTCTTTATGAAAATAAGATAACTGAGCACAATTGACTTTCCAAGCATTTCCCTGTGAGTAACACTTTCCCCTTTAGAGCGCTTGATATTATGCAAGCAACATTCACTTTTTTGGTGAAAATGCTTCGGAAGGAAATTGTGATGAGGGTCATGTGGACCCATGGAATTCACCTGTGTATTATTTTGGTTGTCTCCTCTCCCAGAAAGGCTACCTGCTGGTTTTTTCTTCCAAAGACAGGTGGATTCAGTTAGGAAGTAACAAATGTAATCAAAATACCAAGAAAATACTGATTGTTTAGGGCAGAGTTTCTAGCTTCAATACCACAGACATCTTGGGCTAGATACTCCTTGTCATGGGGGCTGTCGTGTGCAGTGAAGTGTGTTTTGTGACACGCAGGCCCTCTCTCTACTCCCAGTGGTGACAGCCAAAACATCTGTCCTCTGCCAGATGTCTTCTAGGGTGGAAATCTCTCTGGACTGAGAACCAGTGGTCTAAGTGGACTATCTGTTCATGCAAAGATGTCTCTCTAGGACAGTCATGAGAAATGTTATCAGCTCAACACGTCTATAAGTTTTTCTTAGAGATTAGAAGACAAAGTAGAACAGATGCCCTCTGTTTCTGGAACAGACGCGTTTCCAACACGCTCTTGCTTTTACATTAGTCACTTTTGTTAATACCAGTCTCTGGAGGTGCTGTCAGCCTCTTGGTACAAGGGTTTCCAAGGTGAGCTCCATCTCTCAAATTNAAAAAAAAAATTGGTACTATTTATGTCAGAGAATGCTTTGCCCGTGTTCTAGTTTTATGGTGTCATGTCTTTAAGTCATTTTGAGTTTATTTTTGCATATCGTGTGGTGTGTTTGAACTTCATTGATTTATATGCAGCTGTCCAGCTTTCCCAGTACCACTTGTTAAAGAGACTGTCTTTTCTCCATCATGTATTCTTGCCTCCTCTGTTGAAGACTGACCGTGTGTGGATTTATTGCTGGACTCTCTAGTCTCGTTTTTTTTTTTTTTTCCAATACCAGACTATTCTGATTACTGTAGCTTTGTAGTAGAGTCTGAAGTCTAGGAGGGTTATGCCTCTAGCTTTGGTTTTCCCTTGGTATTGCTTTGGCAATTCTGAGTCTTTCATGTTTCCATAAATTTTAGTATTATTTTAGTTCTAGTAAAATAATTGTTCTAGTAAAAAAATGTCATGAGTAACTTGACAGGGGTTGCATTACATCTATAGACTGCTTTGGGTAACATGGCTATTTTAATAATGTCAATTCTTCTAGTCTAAGAGCATGGGACATATTTCCATTTTTGAATCATCTTCAATTTCCTTTATCAGTGTTTTATAGTTCTTAGTGTATAAGCCCTCCCACCTCCTTGGTCAGGTTTATTACCAGGTATTTTTTTTTAACTCTCTCTGATATTTCATTGTTCTCCAAAATTTACCATTAGCCTAAATCACAAACACTACTGTTTCTATGGGGAAAACACGCAAAATCTTTCATATTTGGCCTATTAGATGAAAAAATTGACCCCTAGCATAATAAAATATGCATGGAAATTTTAAATGTTTTATTTAATAATGGAGAGAGATAAAGTTTATGAATCAAATCATTAAGGTTTTATTTCCTGTTGATGTAAAAAAGGATAGGAGAATGCATGTTCTCCTTTATTTGGGGAGAAAGATCTAAGTGGGAAATTGCACATAGGATTTTAATTAATGTGTGCTGAAATACAAAGTATTTTAAAGAACTTCTTTAACAAGATGGCAGATAGTAAGATTTATTTTAAGTTTTCAATCTGAAAAAAAAAACAAACAACCCCAAAACAAAAAACCAAACTATACTCGTGTGTGTGTACACACACACACGCGCACACACACACACACAGTGTCAACATTTTCAGAGGACTTACACTAGGAAACGTTGTGTGTCTCCTCAACCATATGACAATATTGTATATGCCACAGCAAAATTTACAGAACAATCGCATCAGCAGTCATACAGACATCATGATTTTCACGTCAAAACACAAGAAAAAAATAGACATCTTCCGGGCACTTTGTTTGCAGCCCTGCAGAGTAGGTTCCCACACAGGCTGTTAGAAACGTCAGCTTTTAAAACCCAACAGTGGCTCTCTGAGAAGTCTTATCCTTTCCAGATCCGGAGTGAAATGACGAGAAATCTGCCCTTTTAAAGTAGCAACCAATGGTTTATTCATGGGTATGGTGAAGTTTTCCCACCAAAAAGATGTGTAAAAAAACTGCATGAAAGTAAAAAATAAATAAACCTGCTGTAAGTCAGCCTTGTTTTACACTGTGGTTCAGAACGGAACACTTAAACGTAAGACCATCATTAAAATTTTATAAAGTAAATTATTTATATTCAGATTACAGCTAGTCAACAAACTGAATGAAAACAAACTGATTTGGTAAAGGTTCAGAGACGCTCACACTCGGCAGGGCCGCTTCGCCAGGACGCGCTCCGGCCGCCGCGGGCAGCGGTGATGACGGGTCGCTGTTCCCACATAAGGCACTAGTTCTCAATAGGCCACACACTTGCCTTATGTCATGCTGCCTGTTAAGATACCAGTGACTTCTTTAACATGAAAAAGAATAAAAACGCAGGACACAGTGCACTTTAATGACATACAGCATCTGAAATCTTTCAGACGACGGTCTGAGAACAGTCTTTTAATGCAAGCTTGAAATCTTCAAACACATACAAGCTTTCTCTTTTTATGCTTCATGTCAACATCACTGGGAAAAAAAAAAACACCATCGCTAAACCCTGATACCACACGTTCTCAGCCATTTTTGCTGTGTTCATCACGGTCCGTGTTCATGAGGCAAAGCGTGACCCAGCATCTTTGTTCAAGTTCTCCTGCGAGGGGTCCTCCGCTCACGGGGGTCACTCGGCTTCTGTTTGCTTCTGTTTGGCACCTGCCAGGAGACGGGAAACAGAAGTTTCAAAGCTAACGTAAAAATATGTTGCCATTGCACCGGTCTTAGGTGAGCACAGAGGTGGTTCTCCACCCCATGGCTCCTACCCTAACGTGCAGAACCTCACGAGTCGTGGGCGATGAGCAGGCGGATCCAGGTTCCACGGCCCTCCGCCCCTGACATCGCTGCGGCATGCCTTTATTCCATATTGCATACTGTAACTCTAACTGTGCAAGGTTTAATTTGAAAAGAAGAGGGGTTTGCTGCTAAAAATTTTTTAAAGAAATGTATATTTAAGTTTTAGTGAAGGTGCAAAGTACTTCTGTTGTATATACTTACAAAAAATGTGGAAAAAAAAAAAAGCGTTGTAACATGTTTACAGTACCTGCACCTAACACCTACTCTCATCTGGCCAGGATATTTCTAAATGGGTTGGGAGCGGGGAGCTGCCTTTTTTTTTTTTTTTTTTTTTTACAACAGCTTCTCTGTTTTCTCATCAGACACTAGAAGACAGTTCACTTTGAAAGAGATTAACAATCTATAAAAATAAGGGGTTAAAAGATTGTAGCTACTGCCTTTGAGCTGTTGACTCACTGGTTGCGTGTGTAGATACTTAAGTTCACTTGAAACATCCGAGATAAGCCGGGCAATGAACTATAGCTGAAACTTTTTTGAACAAGAGAAAATGTCAATTATCAAATCAGTATCCTTAATGGGGAATTGTGTCCATTATCCAGTGAAAAGAATAACTACTGGTAAAAGCAGAGACATTATTTTGCCAACAAAGGTCCGTCTAGTCAAAGCTATGGTTTTTCCAGTAGTCATGTATGGGTATGAGAGTTAGACCATAAAGAAGGCTGACCGCCAAAGCACTGATGCTTTTGAACTGTGGTGCTGGAGAAGACTCTTGAGAGCCCTTTGGACTGCAAGGAGATCCAACCAGTCAATCCTAAAGGAAATCCATGCTGAAGATTCATTGGAAGGATTGATATCGAAGCTGAAGCTCCAACACTTTTGGTCACCTGATTTGAAGAGCTGACTCATTGGAAAAGACCTTGATGCTGGGAAAGATTGAAGGCAGGAGGAGAAGGGGCTGACAGAAGATGAGATGGTTGGATGGCATCACCAACTTGATGGACATGAGTGTGAGCAAGCTCTGGGAGTTGGTGATGGACAGGGAGGCCTGGCGTGCTGTGGTCCATGGGGTGGCAAAGAGTTGGACACGACTGAGCGACTGAACTGAACTGCCCTTTTATTCACAAAATAGTGGATGATTTCAAAAGTATCTCTTACTCATTATTCCACAAACATCTACCCTGCTCATCCTGGACGTAGGGCTTCGCCGTGTGGTTTCAATCAGGGTATAGATCTCGGCAGGGACAGGAGGCCTCTGTCAGCTGCATGTTCTGTAGAAGGGGCAGAGGCTGCAGAGGGGAGCCGCGAGCTGGCCTACACTCTCACAGCTCCGGGGGAGAGCGGGCGGAGAGCAGGCTTGGTTGCCCAGATGGGACCTCTGGTCTGACACTCCCACCACACTGTCTGGTCTGAAGGAGGTGCTCCCTTCATTCCAAGAGAGCTCTGCCCCCAAGGCTCATGGATAATCCAGATACTGGGAGCACAGGGCACGTCCTTAAATAAACAGTGTTACATCCACTGTACTAGAAAGAACTCTTAATTTGACTATCCCTGTCTTCATAATGCTGCTGCTACTGCTAAGTCACTTCAGTCGTGTCCAACTCTGTGCGACCCCATAGACGGCAGCCCACCAGGCTTCCCCGTCCCTGGGATTCTCTAAGCAAGAACACTGGAGTGGGTTGCCGTTTCCTTCTCCAATGCATGAAAGTGAAAAGTGAAAGTGAAGTCACTCAGTCGTGTCTGACTCTTAGTAACCCCATGAACTGCAGCCCACCAGGCTCTTCCATCCATGGGATTTTCTAGGCAAGAGTACTGGAGTGGGGTGCCATTGCCTTCTCCGTCATAATGCTATTTCTGTGTTAACATACATTTCAAATCCAGCTTTGGCCCAGGTTTCCTCCTTGCATTCTCATTAACGCTGACTTGCATCAGTGACTTAGAATTTCTGACAAAATCCAATCTGGATGGAAATTTAAACTAGCCCAGATGAACATTCTCATTCTTTTGGTTTGTGATGCCACGGCACAGAGAGGATAAAGAATTGCTTATTGTGAATTTGTGATGCACAAAGAATCTTGGCCTCGGGGACAGAGGGGAGCTGACGTTTGGCCTGACTCTGCCCGGCAAGCTGTGGGCCTTGGCCCAGGGCCAGCCAGCTAGAAAAGGGGTGTCCTTTTCTCAAGGTGCCAAGTGACGTGGCCGTGGGGATGAGCCTGAGTGGAGGAGAGTCCTTTCCCTAATGTGCATGGAGGGGCTGTAGAGCTGATCCGTGAACATATGGAGCCGGGGCACTGCATAGAGCTTGGCCTCTGTACCCATGATTCCACCTGGCATCCTTGGTTCTGCCTCTGTGGATTCAACCAGCCATGGGCCACGTGGGACTGCAGTCTTTACTACTGAAAAAATTCCACGTAGAAGTGGACCCATATTGTTTAAGGGTCAGCTGTACACCAGTGGAACCACACTCTCCACACTGGTCCTGCTTCCTCACTTTATGGTTTGTCTATGAGGTTCGTCCACTGTCAGATACAGCTGTGCGTTCATCATCCATCCATTCTATCGACGGACAGAGTGCAGCCTGTCCATTCTTGTGCTCAAAGATGTCTGGGTTATTCCATTTTAGGTTACTGTAAGTAATGCTATGGACGATCTCACATTCTTTTAGTCCTTTTCTCATTTCATGACTATAGAGATTATCATGAGCCATAAAAAAAATGAAATCCTGCCATTTTTGACAACGTGGACGGATTGTTCACTTACTTCAGCATGGAGTAAGACAGGAAAAGATCAATACCATATGATTTCATTCACATGTGGAATCTTAAAAAAAAAAACAAAAACCCTGAGCCAAAACTAATGAAATAACAACAAAAACACATGGAGAAGAGAGGACTGGTTTCCAGAAGGAGGGGGACGGGGGCTGACATGGGTGAGGGGTCAGCTGCATGGTTGTGGGTGGACTTGTTGGCTGATTGCTCATGGTGTGTGCAGAGGCTGACCTCTAATGCTGTACTGAAACTTGTCTTTAAAACGAAGTTTTCTAATGTCTGAGATTTGAAAATGACTGCAGCAAGCCCCATCTCGAGGGGTTCTGACTCAGCATATGTAGGCTGGGCCCCTGGACTTCTCCGACACCAGCCGGGTGCTGCTGCAGCTCTGAGAGCCCCTCCTCCCCGGGCCATGTCCCCACCCTCCAGGGCTACACCCCAGCCCCCGCCCTCCTGGCTTAGTGGGGTCTGCTTCCCACTGGTGGTGGGGGTTCCTTTAGGGCGGGTATCTTCAGCTCACAGGCCAATTGTAAAAACTAGTTGTAGCTAGTCTGATTAATTTCTGAACTAAAGGAAAATCAATACCCCAGCAAACGCAAATTTTAATGTTTAACTTGGAAGAGTTCAAAGGGCACATCATTTACTCTCAGGCCTTGGCCTTGATCTGTGAGGCCTGAGGCTGGGCTGTCTGTAGTACAGTAGATGGGCAGGGGGCGGGTAGAGGCGGGGGGTGGTTGTTTTAGGACCCATCTAGTAAACATGTGGCATGGCAGAAACACCAGCTTCTCTCTTCTAAAGCCCCCTCCCCAGTCTTGCAGGCTCCCTGATTGTGACCTGAGGGTTTGCTTAGAGTGAATCTGGGAGAAAATGATTTTAGTCACCAAATGTCATTTGGCAGTTATGTAAATAACTATTGCTACTGCTAAGTCGCTTCAGTCGTGTCCGACTCTGTGCGACCCCATAGATGGCAGCCCACCAGGCTCCCCCATCCCTGGGATTCTCTAGGCAAGAATACTAGAGTGGGTTGCCATTTCCTTCTCCAGTGCACGAAAGTGAAAAGTGAAAATGAAGTCGCTCAGTCGTGTCCGACTCTTAGCGACCCCATGGACTGCAGCCTACCAGGCTCCTCCATCCATGGGATTTTCCAGGCAAGAGTACTGGAGTGGGGTGCCATTGCCTTCTCCAAAATAACTATTAATACACTATTAATGGAAAAGTTTGTGCAGCTCATTTGTTTTATATACTCACTACTAGTAAGTTCTTTTGGAAGGGTGAAAGTGAAAGTGTTAGTCACTCATTCGTGTTCGATTCTTTGTGACCCCATGGACTGTAGCCTGCCAGGCTCCTCTGTCCATGGGATTCTCCAGGCAAGAACACTGGAGTGGGTTGCCATTTTCTTCTCCAGGGGTTCTTCCCAACCCAGGGATGGTTTTAATAGATAGATCCCAAAGAATTTCCTTCCTGATTTCCAGTTAGCAGTCCTAAAAACAAAGTGAAACTGAGGAGCTCTTTTTAAAGGAAAAGGTTATGATGAACGTGGCAATGAGTCCTTGATTACTGAAGCACTCTGGGTGTTGATAGGATGCTCTTAGGTCAGAATACTTTCTATAAACTTTTCTCTCTCAAGTAGGACAGTGAAACTTCAAAACCACAACAAAAATGAAAATGCCTGATGAAGTACTATAGAGAAGGCTGTGGCTGGCAGGTGCTAGGGAAGGGCTTACTGCTCACCCCCACCCCCTGCCACGTACTTACGGCGAAGGCCAGACACTAGCATTTATACCTGCAGGGGTGAGTATCAGGGCCTGCAGAATATCGGACAGGGAAATAATTCCCACGATGCTATCGGCTTCATTGACGACCACCAGCCGATGGACCTGCAAACGAGAGAAGGGGAGGCCCCACATGTGAAAGCTGAAATAAGTCAAGTTTTAAAATGAACCTTAGCAAGAAAATCTTTCATGTACTATACAGTGAATAACAACAACTAGTGGCTCAGATGGTAAAGAATCTGCCTGCAATGCAGGAGACCTGGGTTTGATCCCTGGGTCCAGGAAGATCCCCTGGAGGAGGACATGGCAACCCACTTCAGTATTCTTGCCTGGCGAATTCCCATCGACAGAGGAGCCTGGAGGGCTACAGTCCAAAGCATTGCAAAGAGTTGGACAGGGCTACAGTCCAAAGCATTGCAAAGAGTTGGACACGACTGAAGCAACTTAGCCCCATGCACACAAGAAACACTGGCTGGCTATGTCTGGCTTGGTTTTCTATTTTCAAAATATTAATATATGAAAGATACAACTCAAAACAGGAAGTGTAATAGTAGCTATTTCATGTAGCCATAATCTCTTGAACGGTTTTAGATTTTTTTACTGTTGTACTTTGGTTTCTAATAACTATCAGATAACTGTTTTACATGGGACAGAAGTCCAAATAAACAGCAAAACTAAAAGGTCACTACGCCTAGATTATTTTTTCTCTTTTCTCTATGAAGTTCATATATTAAGAATAACAGAGGATAATCAACTATAATACAGTGAAATAAATTACATTTATGTCCTGTTTTCTACCTGAAAGCCTTTTATAAGTGGACAATGTTTGAGGTATTACTGTAACAAGGTGTCCTTAGGAAAGAGAGAGAGAGAGCATAGAGCTTCTCTGATGTATGAGCTTTAGGATTCAGGCCTGAGGCAACCACTTGCCGGTGGTCACCTTGGAGATTCTCTTCCCCATACTGACCACGGAAACCCTGGCTGGTGCACAATCGGGGGTGGGGCACACAGGAAAGAGATGGGAGGGAGGAGGGGAATCCTTTTCAAAGTCTGTCTTGAATGATACTGTGTTGGTGATGCTTCTGACATCATAGCTTGCTTTTAGGTTAAAAAGGAAATTACTGTGTCATCTTAATCATGCTAATTGTACATTTCTTTTAAAAGCTCCTCTAGAACAACTTAGGTTCTTCAATCATCCTGTGATATAACAGTTATCTATTAACTGTAATCATAAATTGATGCTTGACAGCTAGGGTCAGAGAATGCTTTATATTCTATACTAGACACAGTTGATTGTTAATATTTAATAATGATAAATGACTCTCTTTTGAACTACTAAAGGTCAAGGGGAAACCATTTCACTTAGAATTAGTGGCATCAAAAGTATTTTATTTGTTGATGAGTCTAAACGTACAGATGTTCCTTTTCTAAAAGCTAGTGTGATATTCGTCATATAAATAAGCCAAATCATGGCTGATATATACATCGCTGATGTATACCCTTCTCCTAACAAAAATGTGTTGAAGCTAAAAACTGGTCTTTGTCTCCAGTTTTCAGCTTCAACATATTTTGGTGGAAAATAATTAATGAGGAAAAATGTCAAGATGGGCAACTTGAGAAAACTTTAATTACGTCTTTATTTTCCTCAATGACCTATTTCATAGTACAGTGAAATTTGTGTTGCTCACCCGATGAACTTCCAGGACAAGCCAATCACTTTCTTCTTTCATGTGGCAGTAACACACGCTCAAACAGGGGCGTGGGAACACGCAGGAGTGTTGGCATTCCCCACGTCCTCACGTCCCCTGAATCAGCCGTGTCAATACTGGGGTGCAAGTCTTTCTAGACTCTTTGCTTTGCATGTGCGCGTTATGTTCACACAAAGGATTACACTTTATATTGGCTTCTCCTGGCAATATATTGTTTTTCCATATCAATAGCATCCTCCTTTAACATGACCCTTAATCATTATAAAGGAGTCCATCAGATGGACGTGGTCCATTGTCCTTATAATTATAGAGGGGTTTCTTATGATCTTCAAAAGGCACATAAAAAGAACAATAGAAAGCTTAGATGTATTCCTAAGCCACTTAAAGCCCTTTGGAAAACTAGTAATGGGTATTAAGTTCAAGTAGAAAAAGGAAAGCCTTCACGTTAAGGCTAGAGAAACAGGGTAAAAGCCTGGTGGCTGCAGCTGGGCATCAGCCCCGAAGACAGGGCAGTGGAGGTCTTCACACGTGTGACACGGGCAGGGCCGGTGGACCTGGGCACCACTGGCTCCTGGGCAGGGGCTCCAGACTCCACACCACTTCACAGGTAAGATTCAGAAAGCAGGCTAAGGTCACCCGCTGTGAGCCTAAAAATACTCAGGCACTTTTCTTTTTGGCCTGAGTCCTTGCATTTAAATAAAAATCAGAGCAGACTTATGAATGGCTTTTGCCCGGTTAGGGGTTAGGAGGAACACAGTCGCCTTGATGCTTCAGTCCTAAAGATTGATCAAGAGGGTAATTTCCTATCCCTAACAAGAAAGGAAAGAGATTATCTGAGGATGGGTTTAATGCATTTGATACACTATGGGGGTGACCCTGCACATCTTTTATTTAGAGTGTTATGCAAAGTATATTAAAAAAAACTTACAGGCAGTAAAATAAAAGGGGACACGAGGCTGAGGGTCAGGAGATGGACTGAGCATTTACGGTTTAAATCAGGAAAAGACACACTGATGGGAAGACAATTATCTAACTTAGTAAAAGATCAGAACACAGTTTTACCAACTTATTTTGTTAAAACCATATAATTACATCTATAGTTTTAAATTCACTTACACCCTAAGGAAACTTAAAGCTCTTGGGACTTCTGTTTTCTTAAGTTTTAAAACCATGAAAGTAGCCTACCCATTTATTTGATTCGGCTATGACATCAGGCCTTATAGATTTAATTCAGTGGCCATTCAGAGGACCTACTAGGTGGCAAGACATCACAGCTGACCTACTAAATGCCAGGACACACGAGACGCTCTACAGCAGGAGACTGCCGCGCGGCTGGACTGGAAGGCTGCCTCAGGGGCTGCTCCTGTGACTGGGATTCCTGGGGCCCTGCTTCCTAGTTAGTGCTGGGGGAGGGACGGAGGGAGGGAGGGGAGGGACATGTGTGCGTGTGTGTGTGCGCGCGTGTGTGCGCAGCCGCCTCACCTCCGCTCTCACGATCCTGTCCACGATGGTCTCCAGGATCTCCAGCTTGCTGCACTTCACTACACCCTCGAAATACTGCGACCGGTGCTGCAGGGCCTGGGTCACTGTGATGTCTAGGTTGTTGTACGTCTTTTCAGCAGCAAGGTTCTGTAATTAAGGAGCAGTGAATTACATCCTTTGTTTCCATTCACGTTAATGACCAGAGTACGTTCAGAGCAATCTGATTTAAAAACATTAATGTTTATCTTAATTTAGTACCATGGTGCTGGATTAACACATGCCGTGAGTACTGTTATTTCATCATCTTATCGACAGTAAAGCTTGCAAGGTATACCTTTATTATGAAGCAATTGTGTTCAATTCTGACTGTGTGACCTATGGAAGATTCCCCCATTCTTATCCAATAGGGTTCTTTTCTTTTTTTTAATTGA
Organism: Connochaetes taurinus; assembly: GCA_006408615.1. Classification (NCBI taxonomy): domain Eukaryota; kingdom Metazoa; phylum Chordata; class Mammalia; order Artiodactyla; family Bovidae; genus Connochaetes; species Connochaetes taurinus. Next base: position 54,237 of record SJXO01003634.1, on the reverse strand, counting down.
AATATAGTTGATTTACAAGGTAGTGTTACTCTTTGGTATACAGCAAAGTGAATCAGTCATCTGTATGTATTTTTTCATATAGGTTATTACCAGATCTTAAATATAGCTCCCTCTGCTCTACAGCAGGATATTCTTCATCTATTTTATATAGTAATTTGTATCTGCTAATCCCAAACTCTAAATTTATCCTCTCCCTCTTACTCTACAGGGTTGTTCCCTGATGTATAAAGTCTTTTGAGAGGTGGACTAACATTTGCCAAGGGTGAGAAGTCCCCAGGGCTGGGGAAGAAGGTTTCTGCTAGGAAGGCTTGGGGATGGGGAGCCGTCAGGACCAAGTACTCATGGAGGAAGTCCTATAGATGTGAATGGGTCTCAAGGCTCTGATTAAGCTTATAGGGGTCCCACCCAAACAGATTCCAGTAAGCCAGTTTTATGGTGTCTATTATGTTAAACGGAATAGGATGAAACATAAGGGATTGAGACAGCTACAAAAGAATACTTAAATGCTGCAGTCAATATTGTGGAAAAAAAAAAAAAGATGTGCATGTTTAGGGCTATCAGAGTTTCAGTTCCCTTTCTTAGAATTAATGTAAAACTCTAAGGAAATGCATTTAAATGAGTGGGGTGGGGAGAGAAGCACCAAGTGGAAGGGTGTAGCACCAAAATCAATCTAGTACATTTAAACCAGGGAGTAAAGAAGATCTTTATATAACACTATGTAATAGGTTTCCTGTTCTCTTTAGAACAGCTGTTGCCAGTCAGCAAGTATTGGGCTATGTGTGCCCAGGGAGCCAAGTGTATACCAGGCCCATGCCTGTTGGCAGAACGAATTGCTATTTCCCACACAGAAACACAACCCTTAATACACACACACACCATAGTAACGGATAAGCCACGGCTGATCTGAAAAAACAAAGAATTATAAGAGGCTGCTAGTATGTTATTCACTGCTAAATCTATGAACAAAATACCAATAAAAGTACAGTTATTATGGGGGAGTCTGTGGAATTCTCTGATAGGATCCTCATCCTCAAATAAGCCAAGAATTATTAAGTTAGGAAAAATCACAAAAACAGAGTAATGAATATGCATCACAGGCATTCTAGATGACAGGTTTAATAAAATTAAAAATACTTACAATTACATCAAATTTGGAATAAATATCTACAACTTTTCCTAAAAATAAAAATATATGTTAGAAAAAGTCTTAAAACAAGAAACAGCATTTAATATCAATCTTAACTAGATTATCACTGGGAATTTAATACTGCTAAACAAAATAAACTTGTCTGTTTAAAAACAGGTATGAAATGATATCTTCATGGAAAATATGATTCTTATTACCCTGAGTGCTCCCTGGTCTAAGTTTTCCTTTTCCCCACGTATCTGATACGCCAGGTCATTTAACAATAATTTTACCCTAGGCAGGGCTTCCCTAGTGGCTCAGACAGTAAAGACTCTGCCTGCAATGCAGGAGACCCAGGTTCGATCTGTGGGTCAGGAAGATCCCATGAAGGAGGAGATGGCAACCCACTCCAGTATTCTTGCCTGGAGAATTCTATGGACAGAGGAGCCTGGCGGGCTACAGTCCATGGGGTCACAAAGAGTCAGACACAACTGAGAGGCTCACACACACACTCTACCCTAAGGAGATAACAGGTATGGCGAGATAACAGACCTGACTCGTCCACCACAGGCAAGGCCGACACTCGTCTTTCCACGAAAACGTTCAAGGCTTTAATGATGGGAGTGTCCGGGTGTATGAAGGCGATGTTATGGTAGGTCCCGATTCCAAGTGCGTCCAGGTTCTGCTTCATGAAGGCAGGCTTTGGCATATCAGACATCTAGACAGGAAGATAATACAGATGCTCTAGAGCCGAGACACTCCTTGTTAATGTTCACATGTCCACACTTGATGAAAAACTATGTGCAACAAATTAGTCTTTTCTAGAAATCTACCCCGAAATCTGAATTAATATGAAAATGTTACATATAAGGACTGTGTCTTTTGTTCAAACCAGCCTGTATGTCTAAGCTTCTATTTAAGTACTTAGTAAAACACTGCAGAGCACTAACATTTTCTTCTCTTCATTCACTGGGAAAGTGGACAGAAGGGAACAACAGCTCTGTTTGGATATTAAGGCCCATCAGCCACCAAGAATCTTTTAAAATTAATCCTGTTAAATTCGTGGTTCTGCTGTCATCTTTAAGTAACAGTTACTAAGAAGCCACACGCTTCCAAACCCGAAGTGTTGGATGGTGGCTAGCTGAGCGGCTAAGCCAGTTCTCACCCCATCCCACCTCTAACATCCCGAATTCTCCTTTGGAGGACTCCAATTTTTGTCTACAAGGAACAAGAACAAGCCAACCAAACAGAATTAGAAGAACATTTAAAAGTTAACTTTTCTTTTCACGGGCTGTTTTAGAGGAGGAGGGAGAAGTCAGAAGAGAGAAGCCTAGGGTCATGTTTGACTAAAACAAAACAAGGTTCTACGGTTTCAAAAATCCACCTTTTATAAAGGGCACAGTTGATTCCGTCCTCCTGGTGTACCTTATAATTATCAGGAAAAGATGAACAATTAGAAGAAACAAAATGTTCAAGTCAAAGAGTTCATCAATATTCAAATCATGAGAATCCTAGAAATTTAGAGAAAAAAAAAAGAAAGGCCTATTAGGTCACCTAGCCCATCTCAATGCAGGATCACTAACCCCTGATCCACACTGTCCACTTGGGCTAACGGACAAATGTCTCCAGGGGCAATGCTACTGTTTCTGAGAGAGTGCTTTCAATTCAGTAAAAATCAAGCTTTAGAATTCTTCATTTTTTATCTGGAAATTCCTAGCTGGACATTCTAACAGCATGATTGTAATGATCACATTGGCCCAAATAGAGAGCAGGACTGGCAGAGGCAACCTCCTCTCCTTTGTATAGAAGAGAAAAACGGCCCAAGGCCTGTCTCCAGCTGTGGGTGGCTCTTCCTAGACAGCGCGGCTGCGGAAGCGGGGTGGAGCTCTGCGATCAGGGGTCCTGGTCTGTGAGCCAGGCGCCCTGAGGGCTAGGACCTGAGCCGCCGCCCGAGGGGGCTGGGGGCAGCGAGGGCTACCGTGGCAAAGCCACACCACCTCGCTGAACTGTATCGCTTACGAATCAGATGAGTAAAAACACCTACCTGAGAAGGGTGGTGGGGGGGATCAGGCTTATGTGAAGTGCCTGACACAGCGTCGGTGCTTAACAGTGTTTGGTGCTCATGATTCATATTCTTTTTAAATGATGACTTTAAGGGGTACATGGGCGAAGGGCCTGGCCCAGCCTCTGCGAGGGGTCCTGCCGGAGCTCGAAGCCAAGGGGACTGCATCCAGTCCACAGCGGATGGGGAGTCTGACCATCAAAATCTGTGACTGTAGTTCTTCCCTGGACTGTCTCTACCAAACTTCATGCTTTTTTTTTTTTTGTAAATTAACTCTTCTCCTTCCTACTTTTTTTTATGCATTTAAGCATCAAGAGGGGTGCACTTATACAAACTTACTAGAACACAGGGCTGGTCTGAAGGACAAGGCGTTTCTCCCAGTCTTAACTAAACTCTCTGTGCTGCTGTCTGGCAAGGGGTTTGTGGGGAGCAGGTCCCAGGAGCAGCAGCTGAGCTCTTGCATGTCATACCAGATGCTACACTACTTCCTTATCTGAAGCTAGAGGGAAGACAGCAAAGCTAACCTCATGCAGATTTTACCTTCTTTTAAAGAATGATTCTTAATATGATCTCTTCTGAACCAGGAATGAAGCTGCCTACTGGTTCCAGCTGACCAATTACTTATAACCTCAATTTCAGTGCACGTAATTAGAGGGGAAAAAAAGATTAAAGCCCTTCTGTAAACACTCTGGTCCTCTGAGCCTCTTTTTAACACTGCGAAGCAAAGAGGTTCTATGTTTTTGCTGATTATGAAGCCATCTAATTTCAAACACAGTTGAAAAAACCTACAGAAAATATAGCCTTCATTTGGACCAACATGGTATTCTCTTGGTCAAAATTTTATTTGCTTTGAGTTTTTTGCTGCACTTATAATAATATGATAATCCGGGGGACAGGACTTTTTGAATATATTTCCAAAGCCATGACACCAATAAAGCTTCATAAGGCAATCTGGCTCGCTATCTTGTATAGCAGTTCCTTAATTAGACTGACCTGCAAATTGCTTTATGTCCCCTCATTTCAGGCGATAAAAATATTCTTATTTAAATAGAGAACTCCAAGTGTTTTTACTATTTTGATACTTGCGCTAAAAGGGGATTGCTTTTTAATTGGAATCAACTTTGAGAATGTGCAATTCAAATAGCAGTGAGATGAGAAACGGAAGTTTAGAAATGGAGACCTCAAAGCTAACAAATTTCTTCTATGAGGGTAACAGGGAGCCAATTTACTTGAAGTAAATTAGTTAAAGCAGATGCAACTACGTCTTTAGAAACACTAAAAACTACTTACAAAAAGCTGGAGGAACTTGAGGATTCTTTTGTGGGTAAGTATATAAAGTGCATTCCCACTGATGGGGTCAATAACTGGCAATCTGTGGATTTTATTTTTGATCAACGAGTGCACAGCATCGAAGAGGCTGCGGGAAAAGCCATTACAGTTGTTAGGAGGCTTTAAAGAAGAAGTAGAAAACTGTGGACCACCCCTGCTTTCAACGCATCTTCAATGCCTTTCAGTAACAATTATTAAGAGGTTGATAAGACATTAAAGTGTTCTGGAAAAGTTTTAGACTGCAGACTTCAGCAAAAATTTTGATCTTCCACAATCGGTGTTAATATAAAACCTCAAACCCAAATGTAAACCACAGACCTCTAGGAGAGGAGGTTTTTTTTAACAGCAGGGTTGATGCTTTCGAGAAATGACAGAAGCTAACCCCCAGGGAGGCTAATGGACAAGTCTGGCAACAGAGGGCGCTGTGGTGGGCTTGGCGAGGCTGCCCTGACCACTCACGGGCCGCTTCCTGCTCCGGCCTCTCCTGTGACTGCAGACAAGGAGGGGGTGCTGGGTGGAGCTGCTTTGTTAGGTCTTGGAAATAAAAATCAATATTCCACCTTTTCTCACTGTGTGTGTGTGTGTGTGTGTGTGTGTGTGCGCACGCGCGCTCAGTCGTGTCCTACTCTTTTCAACCCCATGGACCATAGCCCGCCAGGCTCCTCTGTCCATGGGCATTCTCCGAATACTGGAGGGGGTTGCCATTCCCTTCTCCAGGGGATCTTCCCAACCCAGGGATCAAACCTGGGTGGCCTGCATCGGCAGGCAGGTTCTTTACCATCTGAGCCGCCAGGGAAGCCCACCCTTTCCTCACTGGAGCACTAGTTTTAAGAATGCTTTTATACAAATGTAGAGATGTCTCTGAGCCATTTCTAGGAAGCCTGGTTGGTTCCATACGTGTGGCCAACTTCCTGGATCTGTGGTTTGATGTTTGTCTTTAATTTTGGGAAGCTCCTGGATCTGGAAGAGTGTGACGTCCAGCAGGACGACCGAGGGCAGCCCTGCCTCTGACCACCTCTGGACCAGTGCCTGAGGAGGCTGACTGCTCAGCTTCAGTGCCCGTCGGAACCCCTGGGGGAGCTGCGTAACGCACATTCCTGGGCACAACACCCTCCAAAGGCTGGTCTGTGAGGCTCAGCGGACAGCTCAGGGATCGGCAGCTCTAAGAACTAAACGGCTGCCCATTGGTTTCTGTTGCAGGTGATCTGGATTCTTGAGCTGCTTAGTACGACCACCTTCTAGTCCATCACCCACCCTGTGGACCGACAGTGGTGGTGATTTCCACTGTCTTTTAAGTTTTTACCAAATTTAATACTGAAGGCTGGCCCCCATCGAGACAAAAATAACCTGTCACCCATGGTCACAAAACGGATGAATCTGAATGAATGAGTGTTTTCAAAGGAGAAAAACTTGACATGTTTACCTTGCATCTGGAGATATATTCACTAAAGGCTTAAATGTTTCTTGTAAATAAAGCTCTGTATTTATAGAGAGAAAATATGTAATTAGTAACATAGTTGCTATTTGTAATTGTAACTTAATAGTTAAAATAGCCTTCCATTTACAGATAATGATTAGAAGGATTAAAAACCCAAACTGAATTAACTTACTGAAAACTATTGTGTTAATGATAGTTATGGTTATTTTAAACAAGTTCCACACTGTTTTTCAGATAGTGCCTTTGTGGAAAAGTATTTAAAAACCATGTTACCACAGATATTGTAAAAACCAGAAAAGTCAAGAAATCTAGCAAAACAGCAATACCAGCAGAGGCCACTGGAATATTACCAAGTCATGATCACCCTCAAGAAATGAAGCTTAGTATGATATCCTCTAAAACTGATTTTTATAAGTTAAAAGATAAAGGCTGTAACAAACTTTGTTCTTTAAGTGTTACTAGGTTTTATTTTCCAGACTAAAGCTCAGATCTACTGTATCTGGGGATCTTTATAGTATGTAGAGATACTTTGTAAAGATAAACTGTATTTCATTTGCTTTACTGAGGTTTCTATAGAGAAGGCATTCAAGAAAATCTTGACATTATTATTACTACCAAATGCTATGTAATATACAAAGTGTAAATATACTTAACCCTTGGTCTAACATAACTTAAACAGTAGAATTTATTAAGAAGTATCTGTCTTGGTATTAAAATATATATTCACTGCTTAATAGGCTAATATGTGGATTCCATGTTGACTTACTTGGGTTTGGCGTGATAAAGCCACCATAAATCAAACATATCACTCAATGAAACTTTCATACAGGATTAAAAGAGGCCCAGCCCTTTAGAGAATTCTAACGGATGTTCAGATTTTGTAGACAGTCTAAAGGTTGCTTTTCAAGCCAAGCAGATAATGGGAAGTACAAAGCTAAATTTCAGATTTAAATTAAAAAACTACCTTCAGCGGGTCCCTCTGTTTCTATCCACACGCCTCCCTGAATACCTACAAAGGATCCCTCCTTAATGATGCCCACCCCTGGCTCCTCGTTATGCTATTCCTGCTGACTGCTCCTTTGCCCTTGCCGTACCAAACCCAGCAAGACAAGTCTCATTAAAGACAACGATTTAACAGCCCTGAAATTACAATTTTAAAAATGGCTCCGTTTCAGAAAAGGGTATTGTGATTATACACAAAGAGGGTGAGATCCAATGTTGCAAAAGAACGCAATCTTAAAGTTATTTTCCTGTGATTTAATTCAAATCATCAAATCATCTAGTTTAAGTTTCATTTGTTCCATGTTTCCACATAATTTGCAAAGAAATAATGGTCGAATTTAAGTAGGAACAGATCCTTGTTTTAGTTAATTTCAGGCATTCCTTTTGTGCATTTTCTATCCAAAGATGAAGACTTGGGAGGTAATACTCAGTGGTGAACGGTGGCCCCACTGAAGGGCGGAGACTTGGGCACTGCTCCTTATTCATCTACATCCCAGGCCCATATAAAGACTTTCTGCAGGTTCCCTGTACACGTGTACCGAAGAGAATGGGTAACAATTGTAGTCATAAGGCATACAGTGGTGTCAAAATTAACGTAGCAAAGAATGTTTTAATTAACATAGTAGATTATAAAGTGGAAAGAAGAGGACCTGTGAAATTAAAACATTTTACATATGAGTAGAACATTTTTTCCCTGTTATTAAAAAGATTTTTTTAACACTCAATATTGCTTACCCCTCCATGTTTCAATCTTATGTTCCTCTAATTCATAAATCTGTACCTAGAAATAAGGAAAAATTTTATTTGCAAATGTTAACATATACAAGACAAGGAAAAAAAGAAACTACTATTTCATAACTACTGCTGAGTCCCATAATTCAACAGATGGAGGTAGTTCAGAAATGTAGAAATATAAATGAGAGACATAAAGTGTGCTCTACATTTCTTTGAACACAAATGTTGTATAAATTTAAAACATAAGCTAACATGATATTATTAATTTTATTAGAAAATTTGTGATACACTTTAAAATTAAAAACTTTACAGTACAGTTAGTATACAACTTATACTAACTACAAATTTAAAACTTATATATAAACACACACTCCTTCATAGAAAATGTAAGAGTTTTAGCCTCTCTAGTTTAAAAGGGGCAGTTGGTTAGACTGTGCTAATTAAGTTGCTGGATCAGGTTATGCCTGGACCAGGCAGGCACCTTGGCAAAAGTAGAGAGGGTTCAAGAGCAGCCAGTCACCTGGAGTCATTAGCACATGCATCACAGCATCCTGGCTGCTGCTTCTGGTCAAAGAACTTAAGGTCTCTGAATCTGAGTCCCTCCCTAAACAATGGGGTGGAAGGCCGTCCACACTAGCTTCTGTGAGGTCTACGTGAGGGAGCCTGGGGCACAGGGCCTCCCTGCCTCCTGCAGCGCTTGCTACCCCTGGGGGCTTCTGAAGCCCTGCTGCAGGAACGCCTGGCCTCTTTCTAAGCTCCCAACCCCGCCTGGCAACACTGACACAGTCCTGTGCAGAGCTGCCACTGACCAGCGGGGGAAGCAGACTCTACAAGGCTTATCGTGGGGATGCAAGGATGAGCAGAAGTCAGAGGTCAGACCCAGAGACCTTCAGGAGGCAGATTTCAGGCAGGCTCTGCCTGCCGGGTGGACTTCACGTCAACCCAAAAGACAAACCCATGTAAGGGCCCAGAGAAGAAAAAGACTTCTCCATGTTTCTGAAACACAGAAAGGAGATGGACGGGGTGGGGCCCGGCCCTGGCACCCTGGAGCTGGGGGCTAGGGGACTGACAACCCGGGGCGGGCTCCGTGTTGGGGAGAAGAGGCCAGGGCAGCACTGATGGTTTAAGCATCGGGCCCACGAGATGGCACCAGAGTCAGATGCAACAAGACCAAGCGTCAGGGAGGTCAGATCTCGAAATGGTGACTGTGGGGACAGAGGGGGCCACTGGGAGAAGAATAAAAAGGTTTAGAGAAGAATGAAGGAGGGGAGATAGAGACAGATGGATAAATAAGAAGCTCCCCCACCTCCCGATGTTGACGCTAGGTGACTGAATGATAGCATCCAGAACACAGAGGAGGATGAGGAAGGAATCAGCTTCCTAAACGAGGAAGATGAGCCTCTGGCTTTCACAGTTGAAAGCAGAATATCCTGGTCTGTCTCAGGCGGTTCTGAGGTAGAGCCTGAGCCCAGCAGAGGAGGGGCCTCCCTGCTGTCTGCCTGCATAACCCCTCGGGACGCTAGCTGCGGTCATCAGCGTGGACATGTTTGGCTAACATGGTGGTCTATTACGAACCAGGGGCACTTGGCCCCAGCATGATGGGAAGGTGTGTATAGTGTATGAGATATAAACACGTGTAAGACACAGTCGCTACCTCTGAAAACAACCTAACAAGAACCTCAGATAACAAGAACCGACGACAGCGCTTCTTGCTCCTGGCACACTGGACGCTTTGGGACGTCCTGTGCGCTGTGTTCCGTAGCATCCTCGGCCTCTGCCCACGCCACCCCAGTCGAATCAGCCCACCCTTTCCCCAGCCAGGAGACGAAACGTCCCCGGGGGAGGAAAGCCACTCCCAGCTGAGAGGCCATGCCCTTGGCGGAATCAGAACACAACATGAAAAGTGCCGCTTGAGTAATTCCTGGGGGGCGCTGAAATGGGGACTCATCCGCTCCAGGGGGACAACAGGGAGCTCACCATGGTGGAGCGGGTGCCTGAGGAGGGTTCTGGAAGACCACAGTGTCAAACGGCAAGGACGAAGTGCCTGAAGAAGAGTGCCCATGGAGGGCGTGGATTCGGATCTCCAAAGAAGAGCAGCCACGGGGAGAGGAGAGCAGGGGAGTCCAGGGGAGGAAGAGAGAGGGGGAACTGAGTGGACAGGTGGGCAGGAGAGGAGAAGCAAGCGGGACCCCAATTGCCCGGCGTCAGCAACACCCCGGCCGGCTCTGGGGACAGCGGGGAAGAAGCCAGCGAGCCGCTTGAGAACAAAACTGGGCTTTAAAAAAAGGCTATCTGGTACCTCCACTTGTGTAAATACAGTGGTTAATAGGAAAACTAGCTGCCGTGGCTCTCACTGTCAGGAACAGTTCTTTCTATAACAGACAGAAAAATGATCATTTAAAATTGCTGTTTCCAGTTGGTGAAAAATCAGCCTGGAAAATCTTCCAGAGAAGCTACAAAATCGTTCACAGTCACAGGCCCCGTCTCATTGAAAAGAAGCATCCAGAAGAAATAAGGTTTGATAGAAGATTGGAGGTCACCCCAGGTAGAATTAGTAGTTTAAGATGGATCAACAGACATTATCTGAAGATCCCTGGTGCTAAAGACTGAGACCTATGGGATAGGATTAAGTGGTCTAACATACAAGGAATCCAAGCCCCAGAAGGAGAGAAGAGAAAGAGAGATTTAAAAAAAAAAAAAAAATTTTTTTTTTAAGAAACAGCAGCCCCCCAAACAGGTAGAAAAGCAACTTAGAAGATCATGGAAACTCAACATACCCGGAACAGGATGAATACAAAGACACATTCCAGTCAACAACTGAAATCCAAAGTTAAAGAGAGAGCCTTGAGTCAGGAAGAACTGGTGCCTTACGAAGAGGAGACAAGGACAGCCATTTCCACTGACTTCTTATCAAAAGCACAGGGGGGCAAAGGACAACAAAACTATATCCTCAAAGAGCTAAAGAAAACAAACAAAATCAGTTAACTCAATCTCTATAAAACAGCAAAGCTGTCCTTTCAAAATTAAGATTAAAAAAAAAGATGAAATAATGACACCGTAGGACAAACAAAAACTGAGATAATTTGTCACTGATGTGGACCACAGAAATGCTGGTGGGTGTTCTTCAAATGCAATAAAAACAGATGGTGACTCAGAGCCACAGAAAAGAATAGAAAATGGTACCTGTGTGGGTAAATATAAAAAAATGATTTTTTTCCCTTTTATTCATTTTGTTTAAAATAAAAATGTGAGGGGCTGATTAAATGGAAGTATACTTTCTACATAACACCAATATAAACTCTAAATGGACTGTGGTAAGTTAAAATTGATTCTGAAACGCATACAGTAACCACAAGACAACAAAAACTGCAAAAAGGTATGCTTGAAACAGTCACAGACCTCTACTGGCCCTGATGCAATAGATGAGATCACACTTAGTCTCCTGGTACAAATGACCAGAAATGGGAAAAAAAAAATGTGGAGCTGCTTTCAGACATGAGACAACAGGCGGGGCAGGTTGGTTGTCTCCAAGAGAAGGGAGGCAAACAGCTCTGTGACCGCCATGTCCTGCTTGATGCGGGCAGCTGACCCCTAGCAGAGCATGACATCACACTGAGCTGAGGAGACAGAAATCAAAGTCTAGACAGAATGAGCCAAATGGGACTTGCAGGACACACCACTAGACAAAGCAGGGTTGGGGATCCAGAAAAAGAGAAGGCTGCACAGAGCTTGAGTTTCTGACTGAACGCTAAACAGGCATGCACGAGATGATTCTATGTGAGCCGGGCAGACGTACCCTGAAGGACATTTGCCTTCCGACCACAGAGTGGAAAGTCCTTGCCGAACAACCAGGGACATCCATGGAGATCCCTGAAGTATTAGTAGAGCTAAACCAGCCAGAGTAATGATTAACACTCTGACAAAGCTTAAAAGCAGTCCTTAAAAGAAGCATGTGAAAAGATACTGAACATGATTAGCCATCAGGGAGATACAACTCAAAATAACAACTGGGTATCAACTCACACACACTAGAATGGCTGTCATCCAAGAGAGAGACAGTCACAGGTGTCAGCGGGGGTGTGGAGAAATTGTCACACTACACACTGCTGGTGGGAAGGTGCAGTGCTGCAGCCACTGTGCAAAATAGCTAAACACAGGTTACAGTGTGACCCAGAAATTCTGCTCCTAGGTCTATACCCTTTTTTGGGCTCCAACATCACTGAAGATGGTGACTGTAGCCATGCAATTACAAGATGCTTGCTCCTTGGAAGAAAAGTTATGACCAACCTAGACAGCATATTAAAAAGCAGAGATGTTACTTTGCCAACAAAGGTCTGTCTAGTCAAAGCTATGGTTTTTCCAGTAGTCACATATAGATGTGAGAGTTGGACCATAAAGAAAGCTGGGCACCAAAGAATTGATGCTTTTGAACTGTGGTGTTAGAGAAGACTCTTGAGAGTCCCTTGGACTGCAGGGAGATCCAACCAGTCCATTCTAAAGGAAATCAGTCCTGAAAATTCATTGGAAGGACTGATGCTGAAGCTGAAACTCCAATATCTGGCCACCTGATGGGAAGAACCGACTCACTGAAAAAGACCCTGATGTTGGGAAAGATTGAAGGCAGGAGGAGAAGGGATGACAGAGAATAAGACAGTTAGATGGCATCACCAACTCGATAGACATGAGTTTGAGCAAGCTCTGGGAGTTGGTGATGGACAAGGAAGCACGGCGTGCTGCAGTCCATAGGGTTGCAACGAATCGGACACGACTGAGCGATTGAACTGAACTGAACTGAACTGAGGTCTATACCCAAGGGAAATGGAAACAGATATCCACATAAAAACCTGTATGTGACTGTTCATAGCAGCGGTATTCTTAATAGCTGAAATGTGGAAACCATTTAAATGTCTATCAACTGATGAATGGATAAGTAAAATGTGATACAGCCATAAAATGGAATATTATTTGGCAACAAAAAGAAATGCAGTCCTGATATATGCTACAACATGGAGGAATCTTGAAAACACTATGTTATGTGAAAGAAGTCGGTCACAAAGGACCGCACATTGTGTGATTCCATTTATATGAGGTGTCCAGTACAGGCTAATCTACAAAGCAGCTTACTGGTTGCCTGGATTTGGAGGTAATGGTGGGCTGGTGGCATGTCACAGCTAAGAGGTAAGAAGCTTCTTTTTAGGGTAATGAGAATGTTCTAAAATTGATTGTAGTGATGACTGCACAGCTCTGTGATATACTAAAAAACCACTGGACTGCATACTCTAAATGGGTAAAATATAAAATACACAAATTATAGTGAAGTGAAAGTGAAGTCGCTTTTGCGACCCCATTGACTGTAGCCTATCAGGCTCCTCCGTCCATGGGATTTTCCAGGCAAGAGTGCTGGAGTGGATTGCCATTTCCTTCTCCATGGGATGTTCCCGACCCAGGAATCGAACCCGGGTTGCAGGCAGATGCTCTACCGTCTGAGCCACCAGGGAAGCAAATTATATTTCAACAAAATTGCTTTTAATGAAGGATCTTCAAGTAATTTAACTGTGTGCCCAAAGTACAATACTCTTTAAAGGAAGACAAAACAGATATTCAACTACATAATGTTATAATTATAATATTCACAATATTATAATATATGATATATAATATTCAGCATTCATTAGGAATTATTAATTTGTAAGAAGAAGAAATGCGACCCATGATAGGAGAAAAACCTGTCACCAGAATCAGACCCAGAATAGAGATGATGGAAATGATACATATATATCAGATATGTAACAACTGACATAATATGTTCAAGGATTTAAAGGAAAATATAAACATTACAGGGAGAGAAATGGAAAATATAAAAAAGATCCAAATGGAACTCCTAGGACAGAAAACATACTATCTGAAAGAAAAAAAAAATAGTAGGTAAGATATCATGGAGGAAAGGAACTGTGGAAATGAAGACATAGAAATAAAATATATCTGAAATGAAGCCCAGAGAAGAAATACTGGGAAAAATGCTACAAAACAAGAGTGTCAGTTGAGGAACTAGCATCCTAGAAAGTGGAGGAGCAGACAGAAAAATACTTGAAGAAATGGTGTCTAAGAGAATGGAGAAAAAGAATATGATAATCTCAACAGCTGCAGAATGCATCCGACGCAATTCCACATCCACTCATGAGAAACACTTTTGGCAAACCTGAAAACAGAGCGACACCCTCAACGTGACAAAGGGTATCTATGAAAGAACCACAGCTGACGCCAAAAGTGACTGGGAGATGCTGAACACTTTCCCTTCAGGAGGGCACACAGGCAGTAAGGCCCGCTTTCATGATGTCAGCACTGTACTGGAGGGCTCAGCCAAGGAAAGAAAGCAAGAAAAACAACAAACACCAAACAAGCTGGTAGAATCACAAAAATCACAGGGTTAGATTAAGGCCACACGTGGGTTTCCAACTATGCTGTTATGAAACAGCAGGACTGGACCAGGGAGTTCTGTCACTAAAATTGGCCAGTAGAAAGATGTCAAAAGTGAAGTTCTCCAACTTTAATTTTTACTTCATTAAAACCACAGTGTCTGTATAGTCCTTGTTATAGCATTTCGGGGGTAACTGCAAGAAGCTGCATGAACCTCCACAGGCCCGGAAGGCAAACCCCATGCCAGCTCATCTACTTTGAGGCTTCACTGGGCACAGCCATCCGGTCCAAAGACGCACGAGTGGCCTCCTTCCTTTATGCGTCCAGGCAGATCTCAGTGCTCTAGCATGCCCACAATGCCATTAAAAGCACAAACTCAGTGACATTTACAGTAGGGGCTTTCCTGGTGACTCAGTGGGAAGGAATCTGCCTGTCAATGCAGGAGACTCAGGGTTCAACCCCTGGGTCGGGAATGGAAAAGGAAATGGCAACTACTCCAGTATCCTTGCCTGCAAAATGCCATGAACAGGGGAGCCTGGCGGGCTACAGTCCATGGGGCGACAAGAGAGTTGGGCTCTACTGAGCAACTAAACAAACAACAGACCATCTAGGCAATAAGGGGGGGCTTCCCTGGTGGCTCAGACGGTGAAGAACCGGTTCAGGGTTCCCTGATCCCTGGATCAGGAAGATTCCCCAGAAGAGGGCATGGCAACCCACTCCAGTATGCTTGCCTGGAGAATTCCATGGACAGAGACTGGTGGGCTACACTCCATGGGACGGCAAAGAGTCAGACGCGACTGAAGTGACTTGGCACACAGGCAATAAATAAGTACACAGAATCCCACTAATCTGAGGATTTCTGAAAGCTGAATAAAAAGGCCATTTTTTTTTCTTTAAAGCTGGGTTTGTGCCTGGTTAAATGGGGAGACTTTCACTGGAGCACATGTGTTTTGAGGCCAATGTTAATTATGGGTTTGGTAACAAGCATCTAAGAATATGGGAGTTCAGGTATCCAGGTTGCAGAACAGGAAACTCCATGGGAACTGTTGGGAGGTGGCTCTGAGGGAGACTTTCTCTTCCTTTTTTTCTTAAATAGATATGTGGAGGCTTTTTTCCATCTGAGATTTTCCCAGAAGAATGGGGAACTGGACTCAGTAAGTGCTATATAAATTATATATGTATTTATATATATATATGTTTTCTATCATCTATCTCTTGCTATATGTACTTCTGAAATTTGTGTATATAAATATTATATTTATTTTATATCATCTCTTTATGTGTGTGTACACATATATAGTGCTAAGTCACTTCAGTTGTGTCTGACTCTGCAACCCCTTGGACTCCAGCCCACCAGGCTCCTCTGTCCATGGGATTCTCCAGGCAAGAATACTGGAGTGGGTTGCCATTTCCTTCTCCAGGGGATCTTCTCAAGCCAGGGATCGAACCTGGGTCTCTTTTGTCTCCTGCATTGGCCGGCAGGTTCTTTACCACCAGCGCCACCTGGGAAGCCCGTGTATGTATATATATATATATGTGGGTGGGTGTGTGTGTGTGTGTGGGTGTGTGTGTGTGTGTGTGTGTGTGTGTGTGTGTGTGTGTATTTGGAAAGATCAACCACCAGCACTGTTAGCCCAGTACACACAAAATCTTAAAACACACACACACACACATGAAATACATGGATAGACATACAGTTCCACTTACTTGACATAAGGCTTTCTGGCACTTACCATGGGTGATTTATAGTATCTATGTAGTATATTAATGAAATCTGTAATTGTTAGCATTCCTGGAAGAAAGAATTACATATTAAATATAAAACTATAAAAGCATTCAAGGAAAATTTCAGGTGATAAGCAAACCTGAAATATTTATTTACTAGGAAACCTTCTAAATTATACTATAATGATTACCAACACAGCTTAATATATCATTTAAGACTATTAACCTGTTAATTATCTACCCCAAACTAAGATATACAAATTTAACTGAAGTTAGAGCATAATAGTATTTAATGGAATTAATCACAATATTTGGCAATTCACTGAGAGAAAACTTTCTGAATGTTACAAAAACTTCACGAAAGACTTGCATCTGCACGCAAATAATTTCGGATACTTTAAGATCAAGTATACCATAAGCTCTGGAGACAAGACACTTTTGGTGGCACATGGATGGTTTTCTGAGAATCCCTCTAAGAACGATGGCTTCCTCAGGCACAATTTATGAAGGGCCCACTGTGTGCCAGACCCCAGGACCACAGGATGAAGACAAGACCCGCTCCCTGATGCAGCTGCAGGCCGAGGGGAGGCGGACACAGGGAGTCATCTCAAGCTGATGCAGTGCCTGCTGAGAAGGGACAACACCCACAGCCCACCACGATTCCTAAGGGGACATATTACGGAGCCTAGATACTGGGAGTCCCCGGTATTTTTAATAGTGTAACAATGATGTAGCAACGGCATCAACCATGTTTCCATCATTTCATCTGCTGTGTCAGAAAGACGTTCACCCAGGAGGAAACGGGGTTGCCCTGCAGCTGGAACCTAGCAGAGTTGCCGACCAGCAGAGGGCAGGCCTCAGGCCGGGGACCCCCGGTTCCTGGGGCTCTCAGGACCGGGAAAGGCCCGGAAGAAGCTTTGGAGACAAAAAGGTGCTGGATGAAAAGAAACCCAATACAGGTTCATAAATGTTTTGAATTTACTAGCAGCCCCACCTCACAGGATGTAAACAGTAACGGTGTTTCTAACTTGGTCATGTTTTAGGAGGCTGGATTCCAGCACCTCAGGTGTTCAGATTTCTCCCCAGGCCCGCACTGCTTACCTACAAAACTTTGTTTTTTACTCTCCCACAGAGGTGCTGCTCGAACACCATTGGCGACTAAGGCAAAGAAGGCCTTTTTAACCTAAGACAAGAGAAACAACACACATTTTTAGTCATATATATGCAGGGAGACAAGTACCTTCAGCTATTAGGTTGGTACAAAAGTAACTGTGGTTTCTGCATTGTTGAAATTTGCCGTTTGATACTGGAATCCATTCTTAAATGTGATTATGTTATACATCATTTTAATGCACCTTTCTCGCTTTATGTTTTTTTGCTAATGACTTATTACTTGCTGTGTATTTTTATGTTTATTTTAGTCTATGGAAATGATGTTAGACAAAAAGCCAGTTCGAGCAATTTCTTGAATATTCGAGTTCAAAATAGGTTGTAAAGCAGCGGAGACAACTCACGAGACAAACATATCATTTGGCCCAGGGACTGCTGATGAATGCACAGTGCAGTGGTGGTTCAAGAAGTTTTGCAAAGGAGACGAGAGCCTGGAAGATGAGGAGCACAGTGGCCACCCGTCGGAAGGTGACAAGGACCAATTAGAGCAATCATCAAAGCTGATCCCCTTACAACTAGGCGAGAAGCTACCAAAGAACTCAGTGCTGACCGTTCTGTGCTCATGCAGCATTTGACACAAACTGCAAAGGTGAAAAGCTCCCTAAGTGGGTGCCTCATGTGCTAACCAAAAATCAGAAAAATCGTTGTTCTGAAGCATCATCTTCTCCTGTTCTGCGCAACAACAATGGACCATTTCTCGATTGGACTGTGATGTGCGACGAAAAGTGGATTGCATACGACAACCGGCAGTGACCAGCTCAGTGACTAAATCGAGAAGCAGCTCCAAAGCACGTCCCAAAACCCAACTTGCACCAAAAAGGTCACGGTCACTGCCTAGTGGTCTGCTGCCCGTCTGGTCCACTAAGCTTTCTGAATCCCGGAGAAACCATTACCTCTGAGAAGCACGCTCAGCAGATCGATGAGAGGCACCGAAAGCTCCAAGGCCTGCAGTAGGCACTGGTCAACAGAAAGGGCCCAATTCTTCTCCACGACAAAGTCCGACTGATGTCGCACAGCCAGCACCTCAAGAGTTGAAGGAACTGGGCTACGAAGTTTTGTCTCAAACCACATATTCACCGACCTCTCGCCAACTGATCACTACTTCTCCAAGCATCTTGACAACTTTTTGCAGGGAAAACAATTCTTCAATCAGCAGGAGGCAAAAGATGCTTTCCTGGAGTTTGTCAAATCCCAAAGCATGGGTTGTTATGCTACACGAATAAACTTCTCACTGGCAAAAATGTGTCCATTGTAATGGTTCCTACTTTGATTAATAAAGATGTGTTTGAGCCTAGTTATAATGATTTAAAATTCATGGACTGAAAATGCTAATTATGTTTGCACCAACCTATTAAAATATTCAACCTAATTTTACCAGTTATCTTCAACATTGAGTTTTGTAATTTGATAAGTTAAAAATAACTGAATGTATTAATATAAGCAATATGCTTCTGTATTATATTGCAAGGTATACAGGGATTGGAGATTATTTTTTGAAACAATGCACTTAATCTCAAAAATTTTTTTCTTGTATCTAAAGTGTCTTGGCTACATACAGACTTCATATAATTAACACCACATAAAAGAGATTAAACTTCAGAGTTTAATCCCTTTTATAGGTGGTTATCAGTTCATTTGAAAACACTGAAGTTGTACCAAAGTACTTGAAATGAAAATCTGTTTTTCATATGTTTAATAACAAAGCATTAAGCATACCTCCTTCATTCCCCTGAGGGTGAGAAAGAGAAGGAATGAAGGACATAATATACACGTACTTTTATACATTTCTGAGACAGACACCCACCACCATATGCCCGTCGTGGGTTGGGTTTTGTTCAGAGTAGTTCACGTGCAGAATCTCTCTGAGCCCCCAGGACAAACACCCTCCCAGATACCATGGCAGGTAAAGAAGGCAGTGGAGGTGATAACTTACTAAGCTCAGTGATGACAATGACCTCTAAATATAGAGAGCAAAGGGCATCTGGAAAATGGCTCAATTTTACTGATTGTCAAAGAAATGAAAGTTCAAGAAAATTAAAACTATCATTTATAGCTGCTAAATAAGCCAATATTTTTAAGTTACAACACCTAATACAGGTGTGGCTGTAAAACCACCGGTGGCATCACGAATTGTTAGAATAGTTTCTGACCCACAGCTTGTATCAAGAATCACAAAAATACTGTTTGTGTACCAGTTTTTTCTCTGTCGAATTAGTTACACAAAAATTTCAGGAGTAGGATTTTTGAATCGATGATGTTCAGTGTGGCATTATTTCTACTACAGAAAACTGAAAAAAGATCTGCCTCCTGCAAACTTGTTAAATACTGGCATACCAATGAGGAAAAAAAAGTACCAAACAGTGTAACTGTGAAGACTGTGTTGAAGTGGTGGTGGGGGGAGATTTATGGCAGTGAAAATGCAGACTATAAAATTATGCATTATAATTACATAGAACATGTATTTAAACAGAAAAGATCAAAGAGAAGCAAAAAATGTAAACTTCTATACTAAGGAGTTGAAGCAGTGAAAGTGCATGTCTTAAAAGTTTTTTTTATTCTGTGTTATAGTTATGTTTATAACCAAGAAAGAAAAAGGCTCTTTTTTCATCCACTATATTTCTAAACCCCTTGTTAACATAACAGCAAAAACAAATGGGAGGATTACAGGAACTGAAAGCTTCATGTCAGAGGAAGAGTAATGGGTCGGCACTGGTTTCTGCCTTTATTTACTGAACAAGAGTGACTGATGGAGGTGCCTGGCTCATCAGAACAGGAGCCGAAGGACGGCTGGAGCTGAGGGGGACTCCCATTGGCTGTTTCCCACACTTGTCCTGGCCGAGCCTGGCACTGTCCTCAGAACAGCGGGGACTCCATCAACCTGCTGGACAAATGGGCAGGGGACTGCAGAGAGGTGATGAGAAGAGCCAGTCCAAGGGCATGAGGGTCAGGCAGGAACTGAACGGCATCCACAAACTGCCAAGATGGTTTTCGAACCACAGCTTGTATCAAGGATCACAAAACATTCACGTTGTGTGTGGAACTAAACGGCATCCAGGGGTGGTGAGCGAGGGTGAATGGTCTGTTTCTATCTGGACCATGGGAATCTGGGAATCCTTGATGGTGGGCCTAGAAAATATCATCAAAGGATACGGGGGAAAGTCACGGACAAATAGATTCTGAAAACACATTAAATATCTGCTTAGCTTGTTTTTCTAACTGGCTGGAGTAGGCAGGAGTGGGGGCACTTTTAAAACCACAAACTGCTCATTGTTTTCTCCAAAATAAGAGATTTAGCACAGAAAAACCAGTGTAAAAATCATTCACGAGGGTCATTCATGTAAGCCTGAGCTACCACAGCCGTGAAAGTTCTGGTTTGGCCATGGTGAAATAGCTGAAAACAACTACACGAGTTGGACAGACAGTATGCAAACCCTGACGGGAAAGCGCTGGCAGGCACCACACAGGCCAGATTCAAGGAGCTACAACTATTGAGAGAAAAGGCATGGACTGAGCTCCATAATCTTTCTGGAAGTTTTTCCAAACGCATTTTTCCAATCATCTTCAAATCAGTGAATTTCAATAGAAAACTGTAATCTATCATAAAGAGTCAAATAAAATGAGGGCAGGAAACACAAAGAAAACCGCACCCAGCACATCACAGGTAAGATGCTAGAAATCAAAGGCAAAGAGAAAATTCAATCGATCAGAGGGAAAAAGGATGTTCACTTTCAAAGAAGCAACACGTGCACAGATGGGCACACCAGCAGAAGCAGGGTCTGACTCTGAAGACGGTGACTGTCCCTCCAGAAACAGGAAAACATCTTACTTTTCCACAATAACTTCTCTGCCTGACCTGCTACTTGCAAGCTATTAGGTGTCAGTCGTTCAGTCATGTCCGACTCTGCGACCCAATGGACTGTAGCCCGCTAGGCTTCTCTGTCCATGGGATTCTCCAGACAAGAACACTGGAGTGGGTAGCCTATCCTTTCTCCAGGGGATCTTCCCGACCCAGGGACCAAACCCAGGTCTCCTGCACTGCAGGCGGATTCTTTACCAGCTGAGCCACAAGGGAAGCCCATAAACTGTTAAATGGCCCCTAAATGCTCGGAGGTTACCAAAGGGCTCGCAAGGGCTCTGCACACAAACCTAAGGAGACGCACGCATGGCACCAACTCTCACACGCAGGGTGGACGCTCAGGCTGGCACCTCGGGTGGCAGGGCTCTGATGTATGCTGACCTGAGGGTGCACTGCTGATGCCATGAGAGGGACAAACCCAGGGAAGCCACCATCCAGGGGCAAAGGGGACGTTAGGGATTCGAGGTGAAAAGTGCCTTCACTTTTGCATGGGAAGCTAAGACAGCCAGTGAAGTGGAAGTCACTGTCGTGTCCAGCTCTCTGCGACCCCATGGACTCTGCAGTCCATGGAATTCTCCAGGCCAGGATACTGGAGTGGGTAGCCTTTCCCTTCTCCAGGGGATCTTCCCAACCCAGGGANGTGAAAAGTGCCTTCACTTTTGCATGGGAAGCTAAGACAGCCAGTGAAGTGGAAGTCACTGTCGTGTCCAGCTCTCTGCGACCCCATGGACTCTGCAGTCCATGGAATTCTCCAGGCCAGGATACTGGAGTGGGTAGCCTTTCCCTTCTCCAGGGGATCTTCCCAACCCAGGGATCGAACCCAGGTCTCCCACATTGCAGGCATTACCAGCTGAGCCACCAGGGAAGAGGGGAAACACAAGAATACTGGAATGGGTAGTCTATCCCTTCTTTAGCAGATCTTCCCAACCCAGGGATCGAACCCAGGTCTCTTGCATTCTAAGTGGACTCTTTACCAGCTGAGCCACCCCGGAAGCCAGACGCTGAGGAAAATGCTGGGAATGAAGCAGAGGCATCTCCCACTGCCTTCAGAGGGGTGAAGCTGCAGGACCAACCAGGCTGACCTTGGCTTTTCCTTGGCTCAGGCCCTCCGCCCTCTCTGAGCCCCGACATTCTCAGCCACACAAGGGGCTAACAGACGTTTTCCTCACAACTGCCTGGGCTTTTTTTTTGTTTTGGCCATGCCACATGGCTTGCAGAATCTCAGTTCCCCCACCAGAGACTGAACCTGGACCTTTGGCAGTGAAAGCCTGGAGTCCTGACCACTAGGCCACCAGGGAGTTCTCGCAAGTGACTGCATGAACCAGACTTGCTCTGAAGATGTTCAGCAGTAAGAGTTAAAAAGGAAAAAAGCTTTTAATTTTCCAGTCTCTACAAACCAGACCAGAAGCAGAGAAACATTTATTGTCTTAACTTCAGCCACACAGACTGTTGACATGTTGACATGTCATGGAGCTGGGGGCCACAACTCGCCCCTCCAGAGACGGGACAGAACCCCCTGGAGTGGACAGGACATGCTCTCAGCCCCTGAGGGGGGTGCGTGTCGGTGTCGCTGGTCAGCAGCCCTGCCTGTCCCTCCTCTGGCTTGGCTGCAGCTTCTGCATCATCAGGAGACCTTCTAAACCTGCTTCCTTAGCATCACGTGTGCGGAGTCCTTTGAAACTATACTTAGAAAACTTCACAACTACAGAAGGCACAGGGTGTCACCAATTACCAAACAGAGACAGGATAAAAGCAGACGGGCACAATCGAGTTCGAATCTTCAGGGAAAAACGTTGGCTTGGCTGCAGCTTCTGCATCATCAGGAGACCTTCTAAACCTGCTTCCTTAGCATCACGTGTGCGGAGTCCTTTGAAACTATACTTAGAAAACTTCACAACTACAGAAGGCACAGGGTGTCACCAATTACCAAACAGAGACAGGATAAAAGCAGACGGGCACAATCGAGTTCGAATCTTCAGGGAAAAACGTCAGGGTCCCTGAGTACCTTTGAAAAATTTCTTTCTTTTCACCTGATGAGCAATTTACTTAAATGGATACCATTTAAAATTTTTGTATTTTAACAGGCGTGGGGGACACAGTCAGGCGTGGGGAGGGAGAGTCAGGTATGGAGGGAAGCCCACGACTGGAGGCTCCGGATGCCCAGGGGAGGCAGGGGCAGCTCTGAAAACAAGCAGGGAGATCGTTTCAAATCAGATCATAACCGCATCAACCATCAAAGGACTTTTTCCGGAGAAACTGCATCAGAAATAAAATGCACAAAGATGAACACTTGGGTGCTTCCAATGGAAAAGACAGCTGGCCCGACTCCTGAGTGAGACCCGTCAGGAGGAAGCCCCGCGTGAACAGCGTGTTCCTCTAGCTGTGGGTGCTCTCTGTGTAACTGCACACCACTCGGCACAGCCCTGAACACCGAAGCTGCACGAGCTCTAGGTGGTGAAGAAAACAGAACAAAAAGGGGACGTAAGAAGAATGCCAAAGAGCGATTCAGGGGCCACGATCTCCTGGCTGAAGTTCCAGAAGAAAGGAAAGAGCAGGAAGATGACCTTGGGAGAAATAGCACGAGGAACACAGACAGAGCGACAGGTCAGGCCCCAAGGCCCACTGGGTGCCGGCTCGCAAGAGGAAAACCCTACAACCAGGCACGAGGCACGGAACTGAGGCGCCCTGGAGATATGGAGCAAACCTCTAAAGTGTCAGAGGGGCAAAAGAAATCACACATCAAAGACGGAGATTAAAGAAGGAAAAAACACTACAGCTTTCTCTTCAGCAACACTGGCAGCTAGAAGTAGTGGAACAAAGGCTTCAACATTCGAAATACACATTATGGAATTCTGTACACAGTCTACAGATTGAGTGCAACCAACATTTAACTTCTCAAGTAACTGCTTTCTCATGTATCTTTTCTGGGGAAGTGTACCAACGTTTGAATCCTAACCCCAATATGACTCATTTGAAAAGATCCTGATGCTGGGAAAGGTTGAGGCCAGGAGAAGGGGATGACAGAGGATGAGATGGTTGGATGGCATCACTGACTCAATGGACATGAGTTTGAGTAAACTCCGGGAGTTGGTGATGGACAGGGAGGCCTGGCGTGCTGCAGTCCATGGGGTCACAAAGAATCAGACACAACTGAGCGACTGAACTGAACCCCAACATGACCTGGCTTCCCTGGTGGCTCAGTGGTAAAGAAAGTGAAAGTGAAGTCTCTCAATTGTGTCCAACTCTTTGCGACCCCATGGAATGTAGCCTACCAGGCTCCTCTGTCCATGGGATTTTCCAGGCAAGAATACTGGAGTGGGTTGCCATTTCCTTCTCCAGTAGATCTTCCCGACCCAGGGATTGAACCCAGGTCTCCCTCACTGTAGGCAGAAACTTTACTGTCTGAGCCACCTGGTAAAGAATCCACCTGCCAATACAAGAGACACAGATTCAATCCCTGGGTTGGGAAGATCCCCTGGAGAAGGGAATGACAACCCACTCCAGTGTTCTTGCCTAGAGAATCTGATGGACAGAGGAGCCTGGAGAGCTACAGTCCATGGGGTCTCAAGGAGTCGGATGGGGTTGCTGAACAACAGCAACCCCCAGTGTGATGGAGCTGAACGGGGTTAGAGGAGGTCACCAGGGTGGGACCACTGTCCTCATGAGAAAGACTTAGACTGGTCTTGCTCCCCAGGCAACTGTCCGCAAGCCGGGAAGACAGGCCTCACCAGCCAAGAGGACTTGGAGCTGGGAGGAATGAAGCCCGCCGGTCTGCGGGCTTTTGTCATGCAGCCCTAGTGGACCGAGGCAGGAAGCTCCGGGGAAAAGTGCTCCACCAAAACAGAGGGAATAAATCAAGAGCACAGAAGAGCCTGCGTTCAGGTTATCAGGAGAGGGTGGAGGCACTGATGGCGTGAAGCAGTGCGGGTCTCGGGTGATGGTGACGACCAAGGAGGGGACGCAGGAGCAGCAGGGGTGGGCCTGCGAGAGGCTGCAAGCCTGCGGGCCCAGCCTGACTGCACAGGAAGTCCTACCGAGAGGCTGCAAGCCTGCGGGCCCAGCCTGACTGCACAGGAAGTCCTGCCGAGAGGCTGCAAGCCTGCGGGCCCAGCCTGACTGCACAGGAAGTCCTGCCGAGAGGCTGCAAGCCTGCGGGCCCAGCCTGACTGCACAGGAAGTCCTGCCGAGAGGCTGCAAGCCTGCGGGCCCAGCCTGACTGCACAGGAAGTCCTGCCGAGAGGCTGCAAGCCTGCGGGCCCAGCCTGACTGCACAGGAAGTCCTGCCGAGAGGCTGCAAGCCTGCGGGCCCAGCCTGACTGCACAGGAAGTCCTGCCGAGAGGCTGCAAGCCTGCGGGCCCAGCCTGACTGCACAGGAAGTCCTGCCGAGAGGCTGCAAGCCTGCGGGCCCAGCCTGACTGCACAGGAAGTCCTGCCGAGAGGCTGCAAGCCTGCGGGCCCAGCCTGACTGCACAGGAAGTCCTGCCGAGAGGCTGCAAGCCTGCGGGCCCAGCCTGACTGCACAGGAAGTCCTGCCGAGAGGCTGCAAGCCTGCGGGCCCAGCCTGACTGCACAGGAAGTCCTGCCGAGAGGCTGCAAGCCTGCGGGCCCAGCCTGACTGCACAGGAAGTCCTGCCGAGAGGCTGCAAGCCTGCGGGCCCAGCCTGACTGCACAGGAAGTCCTGCCGAGAGGCTGCAAGCCTGCGGGCCCAGCCTGACTGCACAGGAAGTCCTGCCGAGAGGCTGCAAGCCTGCGGGCCCAGCCTGACTGCACAGGAAGTCCTGCCGAGAGGCTGCAAGCCTGCGGGCCCAGCCTGACTGCACAGGAAGTCCTACCGAAAGGCCAGACGGTGGGAAAAGCCTTAGATGATCAAAGAAAATTAAAACCGGAAGGATTCCGAGCTCCAGGAATAACACTGAACTGAACAAATAGGAAATGTCACCGCAGTACAACATGAGACAGTCAGATGCATGAAAACACCCCCTGAGATATGGTTAATGGGGGCGGGGGGCTGGTGGGAGGGGAGGAAGGAAGCCATGCGAGGAACAAAGCACCTAGTTGCCAAGTTAGGCAGAAGAAAAGTGCCTTAAAATGAATGACTCGAGCTAAGGTGGCAGTGACTGCCAAGCCTAACAGCTGAACTGCTGTTTCTGGGAATACGACGAGGGGGCGAGGAGGAACAGAGACAGCTGTTCGTATGCAAGCCTTTTTGCACCACCTCTGAACGACGTGACCAGTGAAACCCACTGCCTGTACTTCCTGTAACAGCCCGCCAGATGTTGTGTGAGCCCCCCCGTTGGGTCAGCCTCACACTGTGGTTCTGACCACTTCTTTCCTGGAATACTGATACGCTCTAATTCTCATTGTTCTGGACAGCAGGGACTTACTAATTAGAAGGGATCATTCAGCTTATTGAGGAATCCTGGATCTTGGTTATTATTTTCTCTCTCTCTCTCGGCTTCAAATCATCTGTTAAGCAGATGATGCCGCCAATAAAATCAATATTCAAGTCACTGCTCCAAATGCTGACGGGCTTAGAGGGAAAGAACCTTAAGGCATCCAGCAATTTCTTAGCTACGTTACCCCAGAAAGCAGAGCCTGGCCCGCCCGTGGCTTATCTGAGAAGACGACCCCAGGAGTAGGAGTGACACAGGCCTGCAGGGAAGAGGGGTGCGGGTGGTTGAGCCAGCCTGATGGGGCTTGATTCCCCTGGGGTCTTCTGAGGACTGTCCTCCTGGAGGGGGAGAGGCAGGGGCGCTTACCCAGCTGCTCGTCCCCCGCTAGTTCCCGAGGCAGGGTGCTGCCCACCGAGCCTGCAGGAGGCAGGGCTGGCTGGAGTGACAGGTGGCCTGTCCCTGAGAGGAATCCAAAACCACCAGGAGCCTCGCTCAAGGGAGACCGAGATTTCACTGACGTTCTTTTAAGGTCCATCAGTTCAGCTGCTCAGTCGTGTCCAACTCTTTGCGACCCCATGGACTGCAGCACACCAGACCTCCCTGTCCATCACCAACTCCCGGAGCTTGCTCAAACTCATGTCCATTGAGTCAGTGATGCCATCCAACCCTCTCATCCTCTGTCCATAATGAGCCATTAATTCGCTGAGCTGCCTAAATACGCTTCTGTATCTTATCCATCAGGACGCTGCGCCAGGCTCTGTCACCCCCAGACTGGCCTTTCCTTCACGGTATTACCACAGCTGCAAATGATTCAAACAGGAAATCAGGTTCCTCGCCCTCACTTTCTGGGGTCAGGCCACGACAGGTTTCTAGAGACTACTACTGTTGTTAATGCCTCATTCAAACACCTTACCTGGGATGGACACTGCGTGCCCCGCTGTTTTTCCAGGAATCTTGTTTTTCCTCTTACCTCTGGCCTCGGGCCTGAGGCCTCAGACCTGCTCGCCTGGTCTCCACAATTCCTCCGCCACCACTGCACAAGTTGGGGCCAGGAAGCAAGCAGGCCACCTCCTACAGTCCCCACACCCACCCTGGACTTAGCTGCTTCTAATCGCCATTCACTGCACTTCTTCCATTTTGAAGACCTTTGTCCTTGACGATGAAGAAGCACAAAATGAGCTGAAACGTCTCTCTTCCTCTTTATTAGCCTCTGCAGCATGAATTTTGGGAACAGGTTGAACCCTTATCTTTCTTGTCTCTAAAGTAGGCAATTGGGGCTTTCCTGGTGTTGCTGTTGTTCAATCCTTAAGTCGTGTCCGACTCTGCGACCCCAGGGACTGCAGAATACCAGGCTTCCCTGTCCTTCACCATCTCCTGGAATTTGTTCAAACCCATGTCCACTGAGTCAGAGATGCCGTCCAACCATCTCATCCTCTGTCGCCCCCTTCTCTTCCTGCCCTCAATCTTTCCTAGAATCAGGGTCTTTTCCAATGAGTCACCTCTTCACATCAGGTGGCCAGAGTACTGGAGCTTCAGCATCAGTTCTTCCAATGAATACTCAGGGTTGATTTCCTTTAGGATGGACTGGTTTGATCTCTTTGTTCCCCAAGAGACTCTCAAGAGTCTTCTCCCGCACCACAGTTCGAAAGCATCAATTCTTTGGTGCTCAGCCTTCTTTATGGTCCAACTCTCACATCTGTACATGAATACTGGAAAAACCATAGCTTTGACTAGGTGGACCTTTGCTGGCAAAGTGATGTCTCTGCTTTTTAATACGCTGTCTAGGTTTGTCATAGCTTTTCTTCCAAGGAGCAGGCGTCTTTTAATTTTGCGGCTGCAGTCACTGTCCGCAGTGATTTCAGAGCCCCTGGAAATAAAGTCTGTTACTGTTTCCACTTTTTCCTCATCTATTTGCCATGAAGTGATGGAACTCGATGCCATGATGTTTGTTTTTTAAGTGTTGAGTTTTAAGCCAGGCTTTGCACTCTCTTCTTTCACCCTCATCAAGAAGGACAGTTTAGAGGTCAGCATTTACCCTGTCAGTTACCCAGGTAACTTACATCCAATTATACCAATATATGTTAGCTTTCTATTCAATGACTGCTGTGTTTAATGGTTTCTGTGTCCTGACTAGACCCCAATGGATCAGAAATGCACCCAGGAGGGTTTTGGGGACCGAGGGTTTGGAACTGGGCTCATGTTTGGGGCCTGAACACAGTGCTGAGCTCTGGGTCAGTGGGGCCCAGACCCCGTGGCCCCGGGCAGGGAGCATTGAGAAGGAACCAGGGTTCCCCGTGACAGTGGCGCCCCTGCCCCAGCCTGCAGTTGCCAGAGGAGAGCCGGGGCCAGAGATGCAGTCACTGCGGCGAAAGGAACGTGGATTCTGGTGTGGGCAGAGCCCTGCCAGGCTGGGGACGGAGCCCTCACACAGGGGATGGAGCGTCACCACCCCAGGGGTCACCGCCTCCCTGCGCCTCGGACGTGAAAGCCTAGGTGCTGACTTGGCTCAACCCCAGAACCCAGCACAGCGACAGGGCTGGTGTCAGAACCGCCTGTCTTGGCTTGGAGGCCCAGGGACAAGTTTTCCTGGGTGGAGGCCCTGCACACGTGGGGTCACTCATTCCCCAGACAACCGCAGCCACCTCCTGCAGCCCCGAGACCTGAGTCAGGCTCCAGCCTGCCCCAGCGAAGGCCTCACACGTGGGGACAGGGACAGGGCTTCGCCACTTCATATCTGCAGAAACCTGGAAATTGAGTGTGGGAACTGCTTCTAGATAACATGGGATTTGGTGGAGTTACTGGCAGCGTGGACGTGACACCTGGGGCAGCCGCTGGGAAGGCTCAAAAGCTTTCCGAGCTGACAGCCTTGAATGTAGGCCGCTGCGGAATGCCGAGATGCCAGAACTGTGGTGCTCCGAGGAGGAAGAGTGAACCCACAGGCTTATGCAGATTTTGGCACGTGCGCCTGTGTGCCCAGCCCCCAGCCCCCTTCCTCACCAGACCCACCCCGGGTCTGCGCGTGGTGACGCTCCAC
>SJXO01003634.1:0-24752 GCA_006408615.1 Connochaetes taurinus | reverse complement strand
AGGACGTGCACCCGTGTGGACCTCGCTGATGCGCGTGGGGCGAGGGTCCTCCGGGGGAGGGCAGGGCTGCACTGAGCTGCCAAGGACGAGGCAGCAGGCGCCGGCTTGGGTGAGTGTTCTGTCTGATCCACGGGCCCCTGGCCATGGCTGACCAGTTACAGCATCCCTGGGAATGAGGCAGATGCCCGGCCTCTGAAATGTTCCTTGATCCACACAGCCAGAAAAACTCTTGGCCCAGGGTCTGAAACCCCGCCTTAGTCATCAACGCGCAGTCCCATCCTCCCACCATTCCCAGACCCGAGTCCCAAACTCCGTCAGGGTCCCCTGAGGACGGTGCCTCACCCGGGACTGCTGCTTCTGCAGGACGGCTGAGCACAGAACTTTCAGGGTCGCCAGGCACTGGGCTTGAACAGACGCCACTTCTGAGCACCCCCAACACCACTGTGGCTGCAGTCAAGTGGGGCAAATGGTCTGCCAGGGGACAGAGTCTCAGCCAAGGCCAAGTCCTGGAGCTCAGGGGTCTGCAGGCCGTACTGGCTACCCCCAAGTTCTCGAATGGAGCACTGGGGACCCTACTCTGGCTCTTGGACACACAGGGCATGGGATGCTATGGTCAGGCAAGATGCCCCTCGAAACCACAGCCTGGCAAGCCAGGGGCAGCAGGGTGTCCCTGGGGAAGCACAGAGATGGAGGTGCTGACCGTCACACTCCAGGGGGAACCTGCCCATGCGGCTGGATTCCTGCAACTCCAGCCGAGCATCTTGGACCCTGCAGCTCCACCTGCAAGCGCCTTCTCTCTGGACCGATGTACTCGGCCCCCGAGGTGCAGGCCGCCTCGGTGGGCACAGCCCACTCCCATGCTCTCTGACTCCATCGTCCACAGAGATGCTGACCGGCCCCCCAGGCCTCGTGTCGCGCACGGTGACATGGACGACACCGGGTTGCCTGGTCTGACGGGCAGGGAGGAGCAATGCTTTACAGATGTCTCAGAGTGATGTCTGCAAGCCAGAGGGATCAGGGTCGGCGGGTGGGCAGCAGCCTGGAGCATCAGAGACCCCCGACCCTGTGAGACTCTGCCTGCCTCCTGCTCCCTGCCACCTCTTGGGCCTTCGGAAGAATACGCCCCCGTCTGAGTGCTGCTCTGACCCGTGCACAGAGTGACCAGTGACAGCGGTCTTCAGAGGGCCCAGAGCAAGGCACGGCTCTGCAACAGGGTGGGCCCCTTGTCCACCCCGGCCTGCGACCCCCAGAGGCAGAGCTGGGGCCGCTGGATGAATGGCCCACCAGGCACCAACAGGCGAGTCACTGGTTTGGGGCAGGAAAAAGATTTCAAAAAAACCCCCACACTTTCTTCTGCAGGTCATTATTTTCCTTTTGAGAAATGGCTCCTGGCTTCCTACAGGGCCTGGTAGGGGAAGAATAACTCAGCTGAAGGCCGAGGGACCATGCAGGCCCAGAGCCCACCCCGAGAGGGTGCATCGGGCCTGTCTAGCCAGAGTGCTGGGCTGTCAGCATCTCCAGCCGTGGAACCATCTAAGGCAGGCTCCTGCCCTCCGGGGAGTAGGGGGGAGCTGGGCAGCGCCCCCACCTTAGTCACACCACCGTCAGGGGCTCGTGACCACCGCTGACCTCGAGGGAGAACCAGTCAGCCTGAGGAGCAGGAGTCTGGGATGTGCACTTGGCTTCCAGGGCAGCAGGAGACAGGCGCTGCGCGTCCGCAGACACGACACACGGGGGCATCACAGCCCAAGCTGCAGGAGGCCCGCGGGCTCAGAGGCCGGGGGCACGGGCGCTGGGGCGGGGGCCGTACCCCCCGCCCTCCTCAGGCCTCTCTAGTTGTCTGTTTTCTGTAACCCCGTTTTCAGCTCACGTGTGGACGGCTGACCCCGGCTCCCCAGACCAGCAGTGTCTTTGATACCCTCAGAGTGAATTGAGCGGAATACATTTCTTTTTTTTTTAACTGAAACACATTCTGGACAAACTTCTACCCATCTTGACGGCTCCGTGTTGCCCTACCATGGGCACACTGGGCACTGTCCCGGCTGCCACCTCAAGAGGAGGATGGATGACCGTTGTGTGGTCCCGGGGACGGACACACTGCAGCCCTCCAGCCTGCTTCCCTCGCCCTCGGGACGTGTCCACGGTCACCCGACAGGCTGCGTCTAGACAACGGTCTGCTTAGCCTTTCAGACACATAATTAACTTTGCTGTCACCAGTGCCGACGTGTCACCCCATTTCCATGGCAACCTGTTTTAGCTCCTTGGAAGCATGGAGCCCACAGGATTCGTGACTTCCATGGGATGAGGCTCAGGCAGCTTCTATTAATCAGGGGGGTGACAGTCACTGGATTAGTCACCTCCGAAGATCCATAAAGCATCACATTTTTCACGTATCACTCGCCCTAGCTAAATGCTACATTCAGAAAAGAGTCCATTTCACGACAAGGGAAAAGCTGAGTAAGAATGAAACCTGGGATCACTTGCTTTGCTGTTGCTGGAAAACCTCTGGTCAGGCCTTTGGCAGATGTCTTTGGGTAAGACGGGGTGATCTACTTATTTGGGGAATTCAGAATTTCCAGGTACTTCACTACTGCAGTCTGTAGTTTTAGGGGTAGAGAAGGTTTCCTGAAGTTACTGTCTGCTTCCCTAAGATCCTGCCTCTGGATACCACTCTGTCTTCCTTGAGTCAAGGAATCAAGAGCTGGAGAAGGGGCCTCGAAGGGTGCCTGGGCCCAGGTGAATTCACCAAAGTCACAGGGTATCAGGCCAATTTACCCCCAAATCAGAAACAATTGGAAAATAAAATTAAAGACAAAGCGATTTTCACATTCCTGAGAATTCTGGGCACTGAGGACGAATGCGGGTAGGGTGGTCCCCTAGAGCCCAGGCGTCCTGGGGGAAGAGCCACAGGGTATCCCGGGGGCCCACAGGCCAGAGGGCTGGGCAGGGCTCCCAGGACCCCGCTGGACGAGGAGCCGAGGACCCAGGGTGAACGTGCTCGCCTGCTGGAGTCCCATCGAGGGAAGGAGCGGTGGTCTTCACCTGAGAGCTGCCTCTGGAGGCCTTCGGCCCCTCCCCGCTCTCCCCCAGTCCCTCGGGGGCTCCCCAGGGGGATGATGCCCTCATAAAGTGCCGATGGCCCGTGAATTCCTGCCTTGGCGGTACTTCTGGGGAACCCAAGCGAATGTAATCCTCTTGGTAAAGATTTATGCATAAATTTACATGCATACAGGAATACATATGTATGCACACATATCTTATTACACTGGATGTAACTGGAGTATATTGAATGTATTATTTGGCACTTTTCACATATGATTGTAAGTCATATTGGTATAAAACGAGTTGCAGTAAGCACAATTTTAATACCATAATAATCGGGTTCAAATTTTCTGCTGAAAGAGATCGACAGTTTTCTCTTAAGAGATTATCCACCTGAGTAATTTTTTTCTTTATAACTGAAGTTTTTTCCACTTTATTCTGGTAAATAACTAACACAGGGCATCAGGATGTGCTGAGGAGGGACCGGGATGGACACACGTCGGGGAGACCTGAGTTCAGATTCCACCTCATGACTCCCCGGGTCTGTGGACCAAGTTCTCAAATTCTAGAATATGAGTAAACTCTAGATAATGAGTTTCCTTATCTGTTAAACGGTGCATTCCTTAGAAGACTGCCGTGATGACTGAGAATTGAGACGGTAAACCTCAGCACAGGCCCCGACATGCAGAAAGGACTGGGTCCAAATTACCTGACAGAACAGCCACCGAAATAGCACAGCCCGAACTCAGGGAAACGGGGCTCACTCACTTGTAATGTGGTGTCAAAGACGACAAGCTTGGAGCTGGTCGGGACGATGTCGTAACACTTGTGAGACCTCATGAATCGCATGTAAACGCCGCTTTCTGAGTCTTCTGCTGAAAAGGAAAAAACAAGGCTAGTATCCGTGATAAGCAAAAAAGAACTTCCTCTATCAGATTAAGAGTATGCATGGAGTATTGCAAACGCATTTAATGGAAAATAAGAAATGTTTTTCCCTGTAAGAGCGAGAAGCATCTGCCACTAGCTGTCCTTGCTGATGCAAGAAGGCAAAGGAAGAAATGAAGCCTCTAGGCCGAAAAGGAAAAAGCAAAACTGTATTTGGCGGACTATGTGATTTTCTACATAGAAAATACCAAAGAATTACAAAAAGCTCACCGATCAAAAAAAAAAAAAAAAAACAAACCAAAAAGTTTAGCAGGTCACAGATAGCAAAGTAAAACAACAAAACAAAAAAACACATGCTACTGTATTTCTACATACTAGCAAGGAACAACTGGAAACTTGAAAATGTTAAAGGCATTATTTATATAAAAATGAAATGGAAATAAGGACCTACTTAAGGAGATCTGAGAACAGTAACTGCATGAACAAGTCTGTATAACATCATCTCTATTATTTCAATTCCTGTAGAAGTTAATGGACAACTGGCAAAACGAATGACAAGGTGCTGGATTCCAAAGCTGTGGCTGTGGCTAGCTGGTGGCCCAGTGCCCTGCCCGCAAGGACCTCACTCCTATCTCCTGGTCCACTCACAGGACACACCTCCACACCGCTCAGCCTACACCAACCTCTACATCTGGGGAAGATTTAGATTACCTGGATAGTATCCAGGGAGAAAAAAAACCTGTATTATTGTTGTCTGGTAGCTAAGTCATGTCTGACTCTTTGTGACCCCACGGACTGCAGCACACCAGGCTTCACTGTCCTTTACTCTCTCCCAGAGCTTGCTCAAATTCATGTCCATTGAGTCAATAGTGCCATCCAACCATCTCATCCTCTGTTGTCCCCTTCTCCTCCTGTCTTTAATCTTTCCCAGCATCAGGGTCTTTTCCAATGAGTCAGTTCTTCACATCAGGTGGCCAAAATATTGGAGCTTCAGCTTCAGTGTCAGTCCTTCCAATGAATGTTCAGGACTAATTTCCTTTAGGATGGACTGGCTGGATCTCCTTACTGTCCAAGGGATTCTCAAGTGTCTTCTCCAGCGCCACAGTTCAAAAGCATCAATTCTTTGGTGCTCAGTCTTCTTTATGATCCAACTCTCACATCTGTACATGACTACTGGAAAAAATACAGCTTTGACTAGATGGAGCTTTGTTGGCAAAATGATGTTTCTGCCTTTTAATACGCTGTCTGGGTCTGTCATAGCTTTTCTTCCAAGAAGCAAGCATCTTTTAATTTCATGGTTGCAGTCACTATCCATAGTGATTTTGGAGCCCAAGAGAATAAAATTTGTCAACGTTTCAATTCCCCTCCCCCATTTATTTGCCATGAAATGTTGGGACTGGATGCCATGATCTTAGCTTTTTTAATGCTGAGTGTTAAGCCAGCTTTTTCACTCTCCTCTTTCACCTTCATCAAGAGGCTCTTCAGTTCCTCTTTGATTTCTACCTTAAGATGGTGTCATCTGCCTATCTGAGCTGTCCTTGCTGATGCAAGAAGGCAAAGGAAGAAATGAAGCCTCTGGACGGAAAAGGAAAAAGCAAAACTGTATTTGGCGGACTATATGATTTTCTACATAGAAAATACCAACGAATTACAAAAAGCTCACAGATCCAAAAAAAAAGTTTAGCAGGTCACAGACAGCAAAGTAAAAAAGCAAAACAAAAAAACACATGCTACTGTATTTCTACATACTAGCAAGGAACAATTGGAAACTTGAAAATGTTCAGCAATCTTGACTTCAGCTTGTAGTTCATTCAGCTCAACATCTCACTTTATTATACATACTAATTAGTAAGATGGCGCTTCCCTCATGGCTCAATGGTAAAGAACCCCCCTGTCAATGCAGGAGACATGGGTTTGATCCCTGGGTCGGGAAGATCCCCTGGAGAAGGAAATGGCACCCCTCTTCAGTATTCTCACCTGGGAAATTCCATAGACAGAGGAGCCTGGTGGGCTACAGTCCATGGGGTCACAAAAGCGTCGGACATGACTAAGTGATTACAGACAACAGAATTAGCAAGATGAGAGTTAAAAGTGTAAAACGGCATGACAGGAACCAACTTCCTTGACTGTGTCAATAAGCCCGTTATTCCATTTCCGACTGTGGTGAACAGAGTCCATGCTGGTTGGTTTGCCAATTTCATGATAAAGCTACTTAGTGAACTACTCCCAAACCTCCATTTCCAATTCTGACCTCTCTTTAGGGCACTGTAACTCGGAATTCAAACTCCCATCTTTCCCATCAACTCTGCACAGCCCCTTTCTCCCACATCTCCCCTCCTGCTCATGGAATAAAGTCAGCTAACCCTGGCTGGCATTCAGGCTTCCGGGCTTGGTTTCTCCGTGACCCTGCTTGCCTGTTTCCTGTTCTGTCCAGGCACACAGCTGTCTGCCAAGCTCCCTGCAGTCCTTAATCTCACGTTCTGGCAGTCGTTCCTCCTGCCATAATGGAAACGTCCTGCTCTCCACTTCCTTGCCCCATTTCAAATGCCATCTTCTCCACAAGGGCACTGACTGCCTGAGTGCTTGTTTCTGCGCTGCGATCCCAGGTATTACAGGAAGTGACCCCATGCAATTTATGTGACAAGCTCGAAGGGTGTGCCTGGATTTGCTCTACGTGTGAGCCGACTCAGCAACTGGGGTGGAGTCAGAAAGTTAGGAAGTGACGGGAGTGGGGTTTCAATCCGTGTCGAGGAGCTGCTTGGCTGTCTCCTTGGCTGTCCCGCTGTGCAGACACCTGGGGTGTCCTCCCAGCACGTGAGCTGGCGGGGGCATCGAGGGCTCTGGGATGTGTGTCCCCCGACAGGTGAGGTGCTGGACCGCATGAGGCCGCGGGCGGAAGCGACCCCGAGTCAGAAGGGCAGGCTGTGTTCACTCTGCACCTTCCATGGCTCCTCACTGGGCCAACCAGGTGTGATCCGCACAGCTGCGATAGTCTTTCTCTTCCTGGATGCTAATTTCTTTGAATGGTCAGAATCTTACCCATTTACTACATTAATTAAGTCCATCAATACCTATTTATTGCGGATGGTCTTAGTGTGGGTTCTCCCACAGCTGACCTGTGAGACCAGGGGAAGCGACATGAAAGCAAAGACTCAGAAAGAAAAACACCAATACAGGATATTAACACATACATACGGAATTTAGAAAGACGGTAACGATGACCCTATATGTGAGACAGCAAAAGAGACACAGAGATAAAGAACAGGCTTTCGGACTCCGTGGGAGAAGGCGAGGGTGGGGTGATGTGGGAGAATGGCACCGAAACACGCATACTGCCACATGTGAAACAGCCCCAGTCCAGGTTCGATGCATGAGACAGGGTGCTCAGGGCTGGCGCACTGGGATGATGGGATGGGAAAGCAGGCGAGAGGGGGGGTTCGGGATGGGGACACATGTGCTCCCATGGCTGATTCAAGTCAGTGTATGGCAGAAACCACTAAAATATTGTAAAGTAATTAGCCTCCAATTAAAACAAGTCAATTAATTAATAAAAAAGAGCTCTAGTGACCTTCCTGCTGGTCCAGTGGCTAAGACTCTATGCTCCCAAATGCAGGGGGCCCAGGTTCAATCCCCGATCAGGAAACTAGATCCCACCTGCTGCAACTAAGAGTTCTCAGGCAGCAACAGAGACAGAAAATCCTGCATGCTACAATGAAGTCCTGGTGCAGCCAAATCAATAAATAATTATTTTTAAAAAATAAAATAAATTTAAAAAAAGGGAGAGCTCTAGTTGGCAGGTCATAGCTCCATGCAGTTGCAGCTGCTGGGGACCCTGGAGAGGTTGTCTATGCCTCCTCATCAGGACCACCCTGCCCGCTTTGGTTAGGAGTCACCCTGGGGTATTGCTCCTGCCTCGAACCCGCAAGTCCAGCTGCCAAAGAATACCCTCAGGTAGAGGTGTTCAGATAAGAGAACCTGGATGCAGGGGAGTTACCCACGGCATCAGCTCCCAAAACGGTAAGTTTTGTGTGCTAAACATATTTTGGGGTACCATCTTAATTCGTCTAATTTTAAAACATATTTAAATAAACATTTTATTCTGAATAGTTTTAATTTATAGTAAAGCTGTGAAGACACAGCAGCTCCTTGTATTCTCCACATTGGGTTTCCTCTACAGGGATCATCTGAGGTCTGTCTAGTCAAAGCTATGGTTTTTTCAGCAGTCATGTATGGATGTGAGAGTTGGACCATAAAGAAAGCTGAGCGCCAAAGAATTGATGCTTTTGAACTGTAGTGTTGGAGAAGACTCTTGAGAGTCCCTTGGACTGCAAGAAGATTCAACCAGTCCACTCTAAAGGAAATCAATCCTGAATATTCATTGGAAGGATTGATGCTGTAGCTCCAGTACTTTAGCCACCTGATGCAGAGCTGACTCACTGGAAAAGACCCTGATGCTGGGAAAGATTGAGGGCAGGAGGAGAAGGTGAAGACAGAGGATGAGATGGTTGGATGGTATCACCGACTTAATGGACATGATTGAGCAATCTCCGGGAGATGGTGAAGGACAAGGGAGCCTGGCGTGCTGCAGTCCACAAGGCTGCAAAGAGTCAGACAGGACTGAGTGACTGAACAACAGCAATTTTGTGAGATAACATTCCCTTAAAGGATGCACTGGCGTGTTTGTCATGACCGACGAGTCACAGTGACGACTTACGCATGATTAAAAACTCACACTTTAATCTCAGTGTGGACACATGGTATCTCTCTCATTCTGAGTCACAATCCAACACCTTGTTAGGACTGGTGCTCTGAGTGGCAGGGTCCCTCTGGAGGATGGGGCTGCCCGGGGCGTGGTCCACATTCCCGGAGCCCACCGGGGCTGTGACTCCCCGTCAGCCTCCCCAGGGTGTCCCTGCTCACAGCTGCAGCTCCCATGCCAGCGGGATGTGGGGAGCTGGGCCCTCGGGGTCTTGCTGTGAGAGGGGCTCCCTCAATTCCCTGGTGGTGGGCGGTGTGCCTTCAATCACTAACGTCTCACATCAGTGGGGTGTGTCTGTCTCAATTATTCATCTGCCTGAATTGTCACCCCTTGGGGACAGCACCTCACAGGCAGCCCTGTCTCCTTAGCCTCCCCAGACCCTGACCTGCCGGCCCTGGCAATCCTGAGGGCCGCTGGGAAGGTACTGAGGATGAGGTTCTCTGACTGGAATTCGTCTGATGTTTTCCTCATGCTTAGCCTGCACTTCTGGGTTTTGAGGCAGATCTGTAACATTTGTTTGGTAATGTAAAAACCTTGACCAAACAAAGCAAAACGTTAAATATGTAAAACAGATAATAGTAAATTGAATTTTGGTTTGTTACAAAGGCTAGATTACTAATTATGTAATAATACTGCTAACGAAAGTGTTACCCTTTAAATTTAGGAGAATAAAGTATAATACTATGAAACGTCACTGCTTCTCCACCTTTGGTAAACTTTCTGAATAGGGTACTGTTTATTTTATTTCCATTATGATGAAGTCTCCAATTGTACCTGAAGGAACAAATGCACTGAAACAGGAAATCAAGAGTCAACTGGAGTTAAACCAAAAAGAAAAAAAAAAACAAAAAAAACAACCAAACCCCCCCAAACCATTCAACCACAAGAGGCTGTTTGGAATGTTACTAAAATTCCTGAGAAGGCCAGTTCAAGCTCTCATTACTCAACAAGTGACCGGGCTAAGACAGCATCACAAGGTCCCCAGGGAAGAATGTAACCAAAAGGTGTCTCACTGGCACCCAAGCTGTGGTCTGTGAAAGCTGCCCATTGTGGATGGATGGATGTTACATATTCCATCACACGCTAACCCAAGGCCGTTGTCCAAGGGAGCGACTGAAAAGTATATGTTGACCTGTTTACCTATGATGGTTAGCAGAACAATCTGGAAACTGCAACATCTAAGCTTACACGGGAACAATTCTATACACGGACCAGTGTGTCCCTCCCTAAAAGCAGGTCTGATTACACAACACCCTTGACGCGTCCTCACTTCACAGCACAGCCACTCAGCCACCATGTACATTTCCCAGGAATTTCACACCCTAGGATCCCATCCACACTTCCTTTCAAAGGCAGTTTCTCAGCTCTGGGACCTTGTCCTTGTGCCTGCCTCAAGGCAATGCCCAGTGCACTGCCTCAGGTAGGGGCCACTGCAATCCTACTTGCCTTTCTGAATGGTGTTCATCCGGAAGGACAGAACAAGACCTTGGGAAACAAGGTTCTCTGCAGGTGTACTTAAGGTAAGCATCTTGAGATGAGGCCAAAGCTATGATAAACCTAGACAATGTATTCAAAAGCAGATTATCACTTTGCCGACAAAGGTCCGTCTAGTCAGAGCTATGGTTTTTCCAGTAGTCATGTATGGATGTGAGAGGTGGACTATAAAGAAAGCTGAGCACCGAAGAATTGATGCTTTTGAACTGTGGTGTTGGACAAGACTTTTGAGAGTCCCTTGGACTGCAAGGAGATCCAACCAGTCAATCCTAAAGGAAATCAGTCCTGAATGTTCATTGGAAGGACTGATGCTGAAGCAGAAGCTCCCTTTGGCCACCTGATGCAAAGAGCCGACTCACTAGAAAAGACCCTGATGCTAGGAAAGATTGAGGGCAGAGGATGAGATGGTTGGATGGCATCACTGACTCAATGGATATGAATTAGAGCAAACTCTGGGAGATGGTGCAAGACAGGGAAGCCTGGTGTACTGCAGTCCACAGGGTCGCAAAGAGTCGGACACGACTGCGTGATGGAACAACAACGATGACACCACCACTGTGGATTACTAGGTTGTACCCTAAATCCAACCATCCACGTCCTCACAGGAGAGAGGACGCAGACACAGAGGAGGAGACCATGCTGGGTGGAGGCAGAGATCAGAGTGACACTGCCAGGTGCCAAGGAGGGCAAGCAAAGACTAGAAGGTAGGAGGGAGGCTTGTGTCGGAGCCTCCTGGAGCCCCCAGAAGAGGCTAGCCCTGCTGACTCCTGGTCTCAGATATCTCGCCTCCTGAATGTGGGAGGATGAAAGGCCCCTGTTCTCAGCCACTGGGTGTGCAGCACTTTGTCATGGCAGCCTTGGGAGCCTCCTCCGCCTTCCTCGTTCAGTTCACAGGCCCAGTGCGCCTTCCTCAAAGGCCCTCAAGCCACAAGCACCCCCTCCACCACCAATGCCCCCACTGGGGCTTTGCGAGTAATGCCCTTGTGCAGTCGTGATGCGTCTTGTACCAAAGTCAGACATTTGCAGCGGATGGCGGCTTCAGAGGCAGCAAGCTCCTCAGCTGTGTCAAGACAGAAGCACAGCTGCTAACTGGTATGGGACCGCAGACACATCAGGGAAAGGCAGGGATCACAGTTAGGATCCAACCCCCATCTTCAAGAGCCGAGGCTGTAAGGATGCAAGTTCACTTCAGTCGTGTCTGACTCTTTGTGACCCCACGGACTGTAGCCCGCCAGGCTCCTCTGTCCGTGGAATTTCCCAGGCAAGAATAATGGAGTGGGTTGCTGTTCCCTTCTCCAGGGGATCTTCCAACGCAGGGACTGAACCTGGGTCTCCTGCACTGCAGATTCTTTACCATCTGAGCCACCAGGGAAGCCCCAAGGGTGTAGGATGAGAAGCACTTTAAAATAAAATTTACACATCGCCCAAATAGCACTAAAAAAAAAAAAAAACCCAAATTAAAAAAACTGACTGCTTATTTCCAATTCCTATCAATTTTAACTTAAGATCTTTCATTGTCATTCCACAAAGAAAAAAGGCTATCAATAAGTTAGTCATTTTAA
Source organism: Connochaetes taurinus (assembly GCA_006408615.1). NCBI lineage: Eukaryota > Metazoa > Chordata > Mammalia > Artiodactyla > Bovidae > Connochaetes > Connochaetes taurinus. The sequence goes on along the minus strand of SJXO01003634.1, from coordinate 13,010 downwards.
CATCTGTCCTTCATACTTTATTCTACACTTGGAAACATAAGTTTACCATATTCATACAGTATCTTTTCTTTTTGTGTGTGTTAGTCGCTCAGTCGTGTCCGACTTTTTGCGGCCTTATGGACTTCAGCCCGCCAGGCTTCTCTGTCAATGGAATTCTCCAGGCAAAAATACTGGAATGGATTGCCATTCTCTTCTCCAGAGGAACTTCCCAACCCAGGGATCAAACCCTGGTCTCCTACACCACAGGCAGATTCTTTACCGTTTGAGCTACAGGGAAGTCCTATCTTTTCTTTTTAGAAAATCATTTAAAATAGTTGAGCAAGAAATAAGCAAAAATCATTTAAAAGAGCTGAGTGAGAAATAAGCAAAAACAATTTAAAATAGTTCAGCAAGAATAAGTAGAAAGGGAAATATTAACGTTAAAAGTATATGGAAAAGATTAAACTCTTGTGGACATTTTCCTAAAGTGCTTAGATACATGGATATCAACAAAGTCAAAGTTTAAACGTAATTTTATAGGATTTATAAAGGAGGCAGAATAAATGAAGTGCGTTAGTTTTTGTTTTTCCCTTTCCATGCTGTATACGCTTGGCTTCGTGTGTGCTGGGGGCAAAAGGGTGCACTGAAGACAAAGATACAGATGCTCTTCCAGACAAGGGGGCAAAGAGTTACTAAAAGTAGGAAAAGCGTATGTAAGCAAAGGCACAAAGCTTCCTGAATTAGTTAGTTGCAACAAATAAAATAAACAGTAATATAAACAAATATACAATACATAATAAAAGAAAATAAAATTTAAAGGTTAGTTGCAATAAATGCCTAAGGAATGTCACAAACAGACAAGGCTGTGACCTTGAAACGACTGATTCCCATCCACTTGAAAATTCTCGGAAATACATGGCTCAAACATCTACCACAGCCAACGTTTCTTCTTTCTCAGGAAACAGAGCCCAGCTTCTGAGCTGAAGCAACAGTGAGGACCGAGGTTGGCGCGCAAGGGTCCAGCCCCCAGCCGCAGCCAGCCAGGAGATTAAGGAACCCCTTGACAGCGGTGATGCCACAAACCACCTGGGGCTGCCCCAGCCAGCTCCTGCAACCGAAAGGAGTTTCCTGCTTTCTCTAGCTTATTTCTTTAGGATTTTGTTAATGCAACATAGGTTGAATTTTATCAGCTGCCATTACAGTATCTACTGAGATGAGCAGAGGTTTCTCTCCTTTTATCTGCTGACATTAATTCCTTGGTGGATTTCCTAATAAACTGCAATCTTGCATTTGTAGAACAAGACCTTGTTTGGTCACCACAGACTGCATGGCTCACTCTGCCGATGTTTTTGTGGGAGTTCTGCCCATACTTTAAATACCAGGCGAATCGTTTGTTTTCTTCTTTGTGTGCTACTCTGGTTCTGCCGTTCAAATCAAGCGAGCTCCACAGAAGGAGCACGGTCCCTGTTGTCCTTTCCTGAGCCCTAAAATAATTAAAGTGACCGCGGCCTTAGCAGCTCCTTGAGGCTTTTACAGAATTCACCCTTCAACAGGCTGAACCCCAGGCCTCTTCTGCAGAGGCAGAGGAAGGGTGCTGCTGCTAAGTCGCTTCAGTCATGTCCGACTCTGTGCGACCCCATAGATGGCAGCCCATCAGGCTCCCCCGTCCCTGGGATTCTCCAGGCAAGAACACTGGAGTGAGTTGCCATTTCCTTCTCCAATGCATGAAAGTGAAAAGTAAAAGTGAAGTCGCTCAGCCGTGTCCGACTCTTAGCGACCCCATGGACCCCATGGACTGCAGCCCACCAGGCTCCTCCTTCCATAGGAAGGGTAAGGCCCTTTAATTACTGGAAACAAACAAAAAAATCTTTCACAACCATACAGTTCACCCATTTGAAGAGTATAACTCAATTGATTACCTTTTAACTTCTTTTATGGTGATTGATGAAAGGGATAATCGATCAGGAAAATACAAACTGGTGAAACGTACTCAAAAGTGACTGAAAAGATTCTTGAATGTATTGATATAATTTGATATATTCGGATTTCTTTCAATGTGATTTTCTAAATCTCTGCATTTATTATTAGTCCTTATTTCTAACACCGGGTATTTTCACTTTTTTCTTGAACAGATTTGACACAGATTTACCCAGAGGTTAAAGCGTCTGCCTCCAATGCGGGAGACCTGGGTTCGATCCCTGAGTTGGGAAGAGCCCCTGGAGAAGGAATGGCAATCCACTCCAGTATTCTTGCCTGGAGAATCCCATGGACGGAGAAGCCTAGTAGGTTACCGTCCATGGGGTGGCAAAGAGTCGGACACGATGAGCAACTTCATCTTCACCTTTTGTTGAGCAAGACTATTTTTTTGTATTCGATTTCGTGGATTGCTGACATTTCGCTAGCATTTCTGGGTGGGGGAGGAGAGAGACATGAACATATTCAACAAACCACCTTGAACCACAGTGTGGGACCCAGCGCAGTGAACCGGTCAGGTACGGCTCAGACAGGCCTGTCCCTGTCCCGACCAGCGTGCTTCTGTCTGACATCTGGATTAGAATGCGGTTCGGACGCGCCTTGACATAGTCCAGTTATCAGCGCTTCAACACGCCTGTGAACGCGTGCGCGTCTCGGGTTTAGCGCCACAACGGGCCCTCCGGCCGCCTCAGCACAGCGCAGCACCCTTCCACAGCACGCGGGAGCGCTGCCCAGCCACGGGGTCAGCCCGAAGCCGAGAAGTGATCTGCAGGCAGGCAGGCAGGCCCGACGGCTCCCTGCGAGCCCACAGGCCTGGGTACGTCAGTACGGCGTGTCAGTCAGTACGTCAGATACATCAGTACGTACGCTTGTAGGTCAGCCACGTCAATACGTCCGGTATGTCAGTACGTCAGGTATTGACGTACCGACGACACGTACGTCGGTACGGCAGGCACGTCAGTACGTCAGGTACGTTGGTACGTCAGAGAGCACGCGCCTCTCCAGCGAGGGCTACAGGAACTCCGGGGGGCGGCTGGAGTCTGTGTAGAAGAACGAACGGGGCACGCCTAGGGCGGATGTGTGCCAGAACTGCCATCACAGTCTGCGGGACGCTCCGCAAGTTCCTTCATCCCCTCGGCCTGGATCTCTTCGTCTGTAAAATGGGGAGGACACCATCTTTCCTGCAGAGTGATTCTGAGGGATGGGATAGATCACAGGTGCTGCTGACTGGACGTACTCATATGACTGTCACACGCAGAGACGTCTGACCCCGAAGCCGTCGCTGGGCCAGCCGCAGTCACCAGATGAAGCACTGATGGTGGCCTGATTCTACCTTTTGGCTCGTTTGCCTTTCTGGTCCTTTCCAGGGGCATCACCATAGTGTATGTGTGGAGACGATACAACAGGGCAGGTACCATCACATTCAGGTTATTTAATGCACGGATAATCCTATTTAGCTGGGTGCTATGACTACTTCCTGCTTCACAAAGAGAAACTGAAGATTGAAATAACTTGCCTAAGGTCTCACAGCTCTTAAGTTGAAGAAGTGGGACTCCAACCTGGGTCTGACTCATGCTCTTGATTACTTGGCACTAATTACACATGCAACTTAAAGGGGGAGGGGACAGGCCACATGCGTAAGCATCAAAGCTCAAGGAGTCATTGTGAAAGGAAGAAGAGCCAAACGAAGTGATGTCTGTCTTCCTGAGCTCTTACTGAAACAAGTACACATTCCACAATACGTGGTCTATGAAAAACAATCTACTGGTAGCAACTTGATGCATTCGAACTGTGGTGTTGGAGAAGACTCTTGAGAGTCCCTTGGAAAGCAAGGAGATCAAACCAATCAATCTGAAAGGAAATCAATCCTGAATATTCATTAGAAGGACTGATGCTGAAGCTCCAATGCTTTGTCCATCTGATGCAAAGAGCTGACTCATTAGAAACGACCCTTAAGCTGGGAAAGACTGAGGGCAGGAGGAGAAGGGGATGACAGTGGATGAGTTGGTTGGATGGCATCACTGACTTGATGGACATGAGTTTGAACAAGCTCTGGGAGATAGTGAAGGACTGGGAAGCCTAGCGTGCTGCAGTCCATGAGGTTTCAAAGAGTTGGACACAACTGAGAAACTGAACAACAACAACTTACAAAGAAACAAATGACCAAAGTACAACCTAAAATAACATGAATGAGGTACTACAAAGTTCAGAACCTCAATGATGTGACGTAAATTCAGATACACAGGAAACAGCTTTAACTGGGACAGAGGCAGCAAGTGAAAAGATTTAAGATGTGACTAAAATTTGACCAAAACTTTCCCAAATAGATGCTAAAGCTGAAACTCCAGTACTTTGGCCACCTCATGTGAAGAGCTGACTCATTGGAAAAGACCCTGATGCTGGGAGGGATTGGGGGCAGGAGGAGAAGGGGACGACAGAGGATGAGATGGCTGGATGGCATCACCGACTTGATGGACGTGAGTTTGAATGAACTCTGGGAGTTGGTGATGGACAGGGAGGCCTGGTGTGCTGCAGTTCATGGGGTCGCAAAGAGTCAGACACGACTCAGCGACTGAACTGAACTGAACCAAAGCACTTTCTCCTTTGAGCATCTGAGTGAAGCTGAACTTCTCCCCTAACATCAGCACAAGTGCAATCACAGCCACAAAAGAAAGATCTAAGAGACTTTCTCCTGGGACACCAGCTTATGTGAGTAAGTCGTCACGTTTCCATGACTGCCTCTGAAGCTGTTCCGGACAGAGTCCACCCTGATCTCACGTTCAGGAGCGGGAGTCTCTGCACACCTGGGAGGTTCACCCAGGTCATCTCACCTCTGCCTTGTCACTGCTCTTAGATTAGCACACATCAACTTGGCAAGGGGGCTTCCTCACTGCCTTTAATAGAAATGCCTTTATATCCTCATAAGAAATAACATTAACCACTGAAGTACACTGAGCCCACGTGCCAGAGTAAAAGTTCAGTTCAGTTCAGTCGCTCAGTCGTGTCCAACTCTTTGCGACCCCATGAATCGCAGCATGCCACGCCTCCCTATTCATCACCATATCCCGGAGTTCACTTAGACTCACGTCCATCGAGTCCGTGATGCCATCCAGCCATCTCATCCTCGGTCATCCCTTTCTCCTCCTGCCCCCAATCCCTCCCAGCATCAGAGTCTTTTCCAATGAGTCAACTCTTCGCATGAGGTGGCCAGAGTACTGGAGTTTCAGCTTCAGCCTCATTCCTTCCAAAGAAATCCCAGGGTTGATCTCCTTTAGAATGGACTGGCTGGATCTCCTTGCAGTCCAAGGGACTCTCAAGAGTCTTCTCCAACACCACAGTTCAAGAGCATCAATTCTTTGGCTCCCAAAACTATGAGTTCACGTATGTGACAACTATTTACTGAAACGAGGTCTTGTTTATCATGATATCTCTGAGACCTGGCAAACAGCAAGTTTTCAGCCCTGTCCTCACAGGGCTTACACAATGGCAAGGAAACGTGAACAAACACATTTCTCCTGAACAGCCCCGTCAACCAGGTGGGGTCATGACATAAGGTGTGAAGGGTGGTCTGGGGATTCCGGAAAGTCACCCTTCCCGAGGGAGTGACATTTAGGCTGAGACCTGAAGAAAGCCAGAGGGTGGCTCAGAGGACAGGAAAGAACCATCCAGGGAGAGGGGACAGCCCACCTGAAGTCCAGAAGGCACAGAGAACAAAGCTGAGGAACGTGCAGGAGGCCTGGAGAAGGGTGGTGTGAGGTGAGGCAGGCAGAATGGAAGGGCAGAGAACACGGGGAGAAGACCGGAGTCCTGCCTAAAGGCAGAAGAAGCCGGAGAAGGCTTTTAAGCGTGGAAATGACGCCATTAGACACACATTTTCAGAAAGTATCGCTAACTGCAGCATGTGGAGTTGACTGAAGAGGATCAGAGTGGATGCTGGGTGATCAGGCTGTTTAACAGTCAGCAGAGAGGTGACGATGGCAGAGTGACATACAGGAGGGATTCAGGAGGTGACGGGGAGAGGACAGACCGCTTGGATGTGGGGGTGAGAGAGGCAGGGCTCAAGATCATTCTTGTTAAAATACAAAGCAAAAAACCAGGGGGACATGGTGCCCATTTACTGAATCAGGCTGGAGGAGGAAACAGAAGAGGAGAGAGGGAGGCTGGGTGAGAGAGGTGGTGGTGCCTCAGGTGGAGACATCCAATAGGCAACCGGATACTCAGGAGAGATGTGGCTGGAGATAACTGCGGGAGCGTCATCGGTTATTAAAGCATCCTGTAATTAAATACACGGGATTAGAACACTGGGCAACAGGCAGGGGGTAATTACACCCCTGGGGGTGAGTAGGACTGTCTAGGGGAGAGGACAGGAGGAGAAGACAGGGGGGCTTTGGGCAGAGCCGGGAGCAAGTCCTGCATCTAACGTCTGTGTGAGTCAGACCTCACTCCACCTGCTACTATGAAACAGAACAGAACCAAAAAAGGAAAAAGAGGAGAACCACCGAGGAGACAGGGACAAGGAGTGCACCCAGAGTGTTCCGTGGGAGAAGGGGGCGGAGGTTGTCTCTGGGGACGGCTACTAAGAGCTCAAAATGAAAAGAGGACTAAGTGTCCGCTGGAGTTTGCAGAACGGAGCCACAAAGGATCACCTTGGGGAGCTCGGGTGGAGAGGCGGAAAGGGGCTGAAGAAGGGACGGGAGGTGAGGGTGTGGAACGTGGGTTTCTGGATAAGGGACTACTTCCTGTTGGGAATGCAGGCTGGCTCAGAGCCCGTGCAGTGAGCCTAACGACCATGTTTGAAACCTGGTGACTCCACCTTCTCAGATACATCCCCTGAGGTATCTTACTTAACCTCTCACCCTCTTAATGTCCCCCTCTATAAAACAGGGATGATAAAAATATTTAACTCATAGAATTGCTCTGAGGATTAGATGAGATCAACGTAAAAGATTTACAACAGTGTCTTAATATACTTAGTACACACCAGTTACTATAAACCAGAAAAAGGACACAAAGGTTCTTCCACTTTTCATTTCACAGGTAAGATGGAAAGTCCCCGGGGTCCTGATATGACAACTTCGCAAGGGTTCTTCCACCCCCACTGCAGAGCTGTAGGATGGAGCCACCCGGCCAGCGAGCACACGGTCTGACTCACCGGCCTGGACTCCGGCCAGCTGCTGGCTGGGGCTGCCGGGCACCCACCATGGAGCAGACAGAGCCAGTCCTGAGAGGGAAGGTCATGGCAATCCTTTCATCCCGGAGATGACTCAGCCCCACCTCGGCTCCCGGTGACTCCTCGGTTACTTGTGAAACCCGGTGGCTGGTCCTGCTTTCAGATCCCCAAACCCTGCTGTGAACTCCCCTCTCGGGGCGGGGGGGTCTTAACATTTCAGATAACAAAACCTCTGCTCTTCTACCTCATCAAATCTAAAATACCATCAAATGTGAAGTTATAGCCTGACTTCAGAGACTTTAAAATGTACATCTAAAATCTATTAAATATGGCAAACTTTCAAATATGCGGCCAGCCAGGAAAGAAAATGTTTCACTGTGAATATTTCATACAGCTTTAACTATTTTTATCATCAAGACACAGTCACTCTCTTATGGAAGGTAAGTTGCAGGCTCAGTAGGGAAGGGCAGAGTCTGGATGGCAGGTCATCAGAGCCTTCCAATACTACGAGGCGATCGGCCAGCGACCGAGCTGTGATCATCAGCCTGTCACCACCAGAGGTCAGCACCCTTCACACCAGTCAGCGAGCCATGTGGACACAGCCGAGCCTCCTGGGCGCTCTGCTATCAAGGCTAAGTGATGAGGGGATATAAATGCACAGGAGGATGTTCTTCCCTAAGAAAGAGCAGTGTTTCTCGTTATCCACATGCGCCCCTCCCCTTAACTGTCCTACCCCCATGAAACTTGAATACTGCAAATACACTGTATATCCATTCAGGGGCCCTTTGGAGAGTCAGAAACCACTATGGTATCTAAGATTTCTTCGTCCCCCAACAAGAACCAATCTCTGCTCACATCACAGCAACATCCTCATCACAGCAACATCCTCCCGTTGAGAATGAGCGAGTTTGACTGAATGTACATTACTGGTTTCTGTAGAGCAGCTGCTGGTCATTCTAGGTCATATTTTCAGGCTAGAAGGAAAAGCACATGTTTGCTAAGTGCTAGGCTTCATTCTACAGAGAAAACCCACAGCAGCAACAATAACAACAAGACAAACAAACACCACCTGGAGAGACTAGGATCATCCAAGACCACAGCTGCCTCATTACAGAATGGGGCCTCAGGTTACCAGACTCCTGACTGAAAAATAGTACTTTCCCTCTCGCTTTTACTTTCCCCGTCCACTTCTTTAACTAGTTTTCACCGTGCAGACTATATTGATCAGTCTTGCTAGGAAAATGAGTTTGGAGGCAAGTCCTGAAAAGACTATCCTTTGAGGAATTCCTTGCAGGTGAAGAAGGAATACCTCAGAGAGAGGACTGTGAAGGAAGCAGCAGACAGTAAGGAACAGGGGAGAGGTGAGTGGACAGAAGTGAGACGGTGGGACGAACCCACATGGTGAGCTACTGAAAGCCTGAAATAACTGGAGAGGCTGCGACAGCTGGAACAGTGAGAAGAGGACGAGGAGATAACACAGATAGTTTCCAGGGGCTGTGACATTCTTGACATGGTGCCAGAATCATAGGTTTATTAATCATGGATAATCTCAACCCTGACTATTCATTGGGAGGACTGCTGCTGAAGCTGAAGCTCCAATACTCTGGCCACCTGATTCGAAGAGCTGATTCATTGGAAAAGACCCCGAAGATGGGAAAGATTGAAGGCAGGAGGAGAAGGAGACGACAGAGGATGGGATGGTTGGATGGCATCACCGACTCAACGGACATGAGTTTGGGCAAGCTCTGGGAGATGGTGAAGGACAGGGAAGCCTGGTGTGCTGCAGTCCATGGGGTTGCAAAGAGTTGGACACGACTGAGCCACTGAACAACGACATCATTTACTGGAGAAAGCATTCGAGGGCTGTGTTCAGGTGCTTATGGCGGTGCTTGGTCTTGTTGTTAAGTAAGTTCTAGACAGTTAACCTTGATAAAAACAAACAGGTATGACTGATGCAATAAAACATTTGAAAAGCGAACACATAATGTGACTGCTGAGCGCTAAGCGCCGCTCTCAGCACTTTGCAGATCCTGAATCATCCCATCCTCCCATTGCTCCCATAAAGGAACCATAAACCCTGGGTGTAGTCACCAGAATACTGCTGAGCACCCACGGTGCACCACTGTGTCATGAGCTGGGAAGGGGAGGCAGGATTGTGGAGAAATACAGAAGAGCTCTGGTTTTCCCTGGTGGCTCAGACAGCAAAGAATCCGCCTGCAATGCAGGAGACCTGGGTTCGATTCCCCTGGGCTGGGAAGATCCCCTGGAGAAGGGAATGGCTACCCCCTCCAATACTCCTGCCTGGAGAATCCCATGGACAGAAGAGCCTGGTGGGTTATAGTCCAAGGGGTTGCAAAGAGTTGGGACACAACTGAGTGACTAAGCACACACGCACAGAAGGGCTTTGGGAGGGACTCTGAGAGGGTGAGACGTGGGCTGAGCTGTGATGGTGGCGGCATGAGACAGGATGTACACAGTGGTAACGCTGGCAGCTGGAGGACATGGCGAGAGAAGGCCTCACCCTCCAAAGGATGTAAACCCTGAGTCACTGGGACCGCGAGGAGTTACAGAACAGGGGGCTGGCCAACTCTGCTTGTGGGCCCAACCTGGCCTCTTTCCGTAAACAAAGTTTGGCTGGAACGCCAGCCCTGCCAGTGGGACCGCGTTGCTGCTCTGCGGCGGTCCAGGCGGGCTGAGGAGTTGTGGCCGAGATGGAGACCATCTAGTTTTCGACAGAACGAGACTGCTGAGGCTGGTTCTACAGCCTGATGACTCCACGTGTGAGGCAGCAACGGCCGCACCTGGGAGCTTGGCAGAAATGCAGACTCCCAGGCCCACCCTCACTCCCCGAAGCAGAGAACTCGAATCCACATTCTGATAAGCTCTCTCATGCCCAGAGAGCAAGCTCTCCAGTCTCTCGTGTGCATGGCTGGGAAGAGGCGGGGAGGCTGCAGATGAAAAGTCTGCGTGTATTCTATATATAGACACAGAAAAGTGGTAAAGATTTTTCCTGTAAAGGAATGGGGCTGTCAATTCATGCTCTGGAAAGGTCCCTCTGTCAGGGCATGAGAGTAAGAAATGGGTGGGCAGCTGCGGTCAGAACCCTGGCAAAGGAGGACCTGAACAACAACACAGGGGAGACTGAGGTCCAATTTGTTCTTTTTTCCCAGAAGCAAAGAATGTTTTAAGAGATGACTCCAGCTTCACTAATGCTGCCAATTTTGTTTCTAACAGAGTATCTGTTATAATCTATTAGGAAAGAGAAAAACACCTGGTAACAAAAACACTAGTAATCAAGTGTCTCGGTGTATCCCAAATGTATCTCCATCTAAGGAAAGCCTCCAGATCACAATGCAGGAAGGAGGACATTAGGTGAATAAGAAGGGAGCTGGAAGATGAAATGAGGACCTACTCAATAGCCATGTATTATGTAGGCTGCTAACAAGTCAGCTCACAGGATACTTAAAGGTGTAATGTCTGTTAGGACTCACTGTTCCCCCATATAAACCTAAGATTCTGCTTGATATTCAATTTTTCTGTATTTTGGATGAATAAGCAATCTGAAGTTCAAAAGAAACAAAGCAGCATTTGAGACTACCACGCCAACACTATCCCTTCCAGCTTGGCTGACAGCTTCCAAGAAACTGCTATTTAACATTTTGCTCCTTAAGAATCTAGAAAAGTTTGACAGGGTTATTTGTGGGATTCAGCATGCCGTAATGACAGCAATATAGATAAAAGCAGATGGGAAATTCCTTTCCTTAGATGCTTAGGTTTAACATTTTACATTCACTCCATTGGCAGAAACAATGCAAAAGAGAAAAGGCTTATATATCTGCTTTGAAAAGTATAACATAACTAATAAATCTCAAGTAAGGGAAAAAAACCTAACCTGTGTTGAGAAGAATCTCTAAGAAAGATTCATTGATAAAAACTTACAAAGTCCATGAGTTCAGTACAATAGTAAATGGTGCTTAAAATTAACAGCTACATTTACACAGTGCTTACTGTGGATTTATAGTGTACTAAACAGCATTATATGGACTATCTCATTTAATCCTCAAAACACTCTGATATTAGCTCCTTATGAATGGGAAAACTAAGGTACAGGGAAGTTAAGTAACTTGCCCAAGGTCACACAGCTTAGTAAGTTAAGATACGGATCTGAAGCTGGGCCTGTGCTCTTAACAATAACTATGTGGGAGTGTGTGTGTGCTCAGTTGATCAGTCTCTTTGCAACCCCTATGGACTGTGGCACACCAGGCTCCTCTGTCTGTGGGATTATCTCAGCAAGAATACTGGAGTGGGTTGCCATTTCCTCCTCCAGGGGATCATCCCAACTCAGAGATTGAACCCAGACATCCTGTACTGGCAGTCAGGTTCTTTACCAGTGAACCACCTGGGAAGCCCCTAAGTATAAGCACCTCTCTAATAGCATCTACTCTCCTTTCCTTTTGCCCCCATGTAAATTACAAAATGATGAAAATGTAATGGATTCCCAGTTACTAAAGTCAGGGACAAAGAAAACTCATGATTTCGACATTCAAAGTCTTAATGGAAGCGGGGCAGGGGCGGGGGCAGGGGCGCCCTTTGGACAATGCCCAAAATTTGACCTGCAATGCAATAAAACCGAGGAATAGTGAGGTGGATTTGACTTAAGACACTGGACTATTTTTCAGTAAGACAGAATGAAACTTAAGTCCCAGTAAAATTCTGAAATGTATCATGTAACTGCTTGTTAATAGTAAATATGGCTTCAGACTTTTGATGATAATTACTATGAATACATTACCTTCTGGCTAACAGGGCTGTGAAATGCAGGAACTCTAAAAGGTAAAAAAAACGTAGGCCTAAAAAATTAGGCCCTGGCCTAATACTGTCGACTGAACGTTCTCATATCGGCTGAGCATGCTTATTTAAGTAATTGCCTGACTGTAAATGAACGGAAGTGTTAAAGTTGGCACAAGGCACAGCATCCACATGGCACATGCTTTGTTCCCAGAGCTTTATTCCATCAATACTCTTGGAAAAAAAAGAGAAGTCACTAAATGAATAATGGAAGAACATAAGGCAGGGTGGAGGTCTTTTACATTCCTCAAATTGTCCAACATCCTATACAAAGTTCTTTTTCAACTCTGAGCTCATCGTATTCCATTTTAAAAACTAATTTTACCAAAGAACAAGAGCATCCCCTCCAAATTTTCAGTTTCAAAATAAGATTCAGGTAAGAGCTAACCATATTCCATGTTAAATATTCATTACTGCCAAAGGAAAAAAAAAAAAATCCATCCCCTCACATTTTCACAGCTTCGAAATAACATCCAAGTAAGAAGAAGAAAGGGGAAAAGGGGCCAGGAAGATGAAAAAGTGAGTGAGAGAAGAGGCGACAGAAACGATGGAATGACAGGGTCACCTGAACTCAGACCCCATTCGCTGAGCCGCCTCCGGTTTTCCTATTGAACTTTCCCTATTAAGACAAGAAGACACACCCTGCTGGTGGTATTTTCACAAGTACAGATAGGGAAGCCGTGAAGCCGTGTGTGTTATTTAAAGGTACGGACCATACACATAATTTGGGGGCGACTTCCTCACGTACCGTGGCATTACAAACAATCACGACTGCATGTCACCTTGCTCTCAGCCCAGTCCAGCTCGTAAGGACAAAAGGACCGACCATCCGTGCCGAGGGCCGGGCTGCGGGCTCCCCTTGGAGCCAGCTCGATTACGCCTCCGAGAGGCACCGCGGCCGCCGGCCCCGCGTCTCCCTCACCGGCCCCCGCCGCGGCTGGACGCGCGGTGGGCGGCGGGGACCTGCGGCCTCCGGGGCGGAGACCCGGCTGTCCTCGCGATCCGGCCTCTCCCGGCCCCCGGAGGAGGCGCGATCCAG
>SJXO01003633.1:3564-201572 GCA_006408615.1 Connochaetes taurinus | reverse complement strand
AGATTCTTTACCACCTGAGCCAGCAGGGAAGCCCAAAACCCATGAAAGTGAAAGTTGCTCAGTCGTGTCCAACTCTTTGAACCATCAGGCAAGGCCAGTCTCCATGAGAGTTGCGAGGGGCCACTCAGGATTCCTCTCCAGTCGCTGTCAGGGCCTAAGACCTCATGTGGAGTCGAGGCCGGAACCTGAGGATTCCTCTCCAGTCCTGACATGGATCTTGGTGTACTTCTGGAGGCTCCACAGGGGAGTCAGTCCTCGTCTCGAGTGGGGACATGCACGTCCACTCTCCTTCCGAGCTGAAGCAGCAGTGTCAGGCTTCCCATCTTGTTGATACAGGGATCTGTGGCTTTCCCTCGAGGCTTTCCCATGATGCTTTCCCACAGGTCTGTCACACATGCCAGCATGGTTTGAGTCGATACTTGGCGTGCAAGTCGAGGAAGGGCAGGGAAATCAAGTTCCTCTGGAGTTGACTGAGACATTTGGGGGACTTTGGGAATGGTGCCACGACCCGTGGAGTTCCTCTCGACTTTCCTGTGGAGAGTGCCTCCTCTTTAGATGCGATGGGAAGGTCGGGAATCCTTTCCCGACGAAGCAGGGAAAGGAACCCTCATCTCGAGCTACGAGGTGGAAACGCAGCTTGAGTCGATACTTGGCGTGCAAGTCGAGGAAGGGCAGGGAAATCAAGTTCCTCTGGAGTTGACTGAGACATTTGGGGGACTTTGGGAATGGTGCCACGACCCGTGGAGTTCCTCTCGACTTTCCTGTGGAGAGTGCCTCCTCTTTAGATGCGATGGGAAGGTCGGGAATCCTTTCCCGACGAAGCAGGGAAAGGAACCCTCATCTCGAGCTACGAGGTGGAAACGCAGCTCCTCTTGATGTTGGTGGGACCCTCTGTGTTCCTCTCGAGTGCAGATGGGTATGTCGGGGAGCTTCTTGAATTGCAGCAAGGGTGAGAAGGACCCTTTCGAAGTTCAAGAGGGAAGGTGTGATTTGCCTCGAGACGCCTCAGCAGAAAAGGGCCTCATCTCGCCTGTAGTTGAGAACCTCCTTTATTTTTTCGACTTGCGGCATGTCCCTCTCGAGTTATGATGGGGACCTCGGGGACCGGATGTTGTGTCCTCAGGCAAGGCCAGTTTCCATGCGAGTTGGGAGGGGATTCTCGGGATTCCTCTGCAGTTGGTGCCGGGCCTAAGACCTCGTGTGGAGTCGAGCTCGAAACCTGAGGATTCCTCTCCAGTCGTGACATGGATCCTGGGGTACTTCTGGAGGCTCCACAGGGGAGTCAGTCCTCGTCCCGAATGGGGACATGCACGTCCACTCTCCTTCCGAGCTGGAGCAGCAGTGTCAGGCTTCCCGTCTCATTGATACAGGGATCTGTGGCTTTCCTTCCCGGCTTGCCCACGAGACTTTCCCACAGGGCTGTCACACGTGCCACCGTGGTGTGAGTCGATACTCGACATGCAAGTAGAGGCAGGGCAGTGAAATCAGGTTCCTCTGCAGTGGACTGAGACATTTGGGGGACTTTGGGAATGGTGGCATGAATCCTGGAGTTCCTCTGGTCTTTCCTATCTAGAGCGCCTCCTCTTGAGATGCGACGGGAACGCCGGGAATCCTTTCCCAACGAAACAGGGAAAGGAACCCTCACCTCGAGCTACGAGGCGGGAACGGGACTCCTCTTGAAGTTGTCGAGACCCTCGGTATTCCTCTCGAGTGGAGACGGGTATCTCGGGGAACTTCTTGATTTGCAGCAAGGGTGTGAAGGACCCTTTCGACGTTCAAGAGGGAAGGTGTGATTTGCCTCAAGAACCAAAGAGGATAAGGGCATCATCCCGCCTGGAGGGAAAAATCTCCTGAATTTTCTCGAGATGCGGCGGGTCCCTCTCGAGTTACGACTGGGAACTTAGGAACCCGCACTTGTGCCCTCAGGCAAGGCCAGTCTCCATGCGAGTTGCGAGAGGCCTCTCGGGATTCCTCTCCCGTCTGTGCCGGGGCCTAAGACCACATGTGGAGTTGAGGCCGAAACCTGAGGATTCCTCTCCAGTGCTGACATGAATCTTGGGGTACTTCTGGAGGCTCCTTGTGGAGTCAGTCCTCGTCTCGAGTGGGGATATGCACGTCTGCTCTCCTTCCGAGCTGGAGCAGCAGTGTCAGGCTTCCAGTCGCGTTGATACAGGGATCTGTGGATTTCCGTCGAGGCATTCCCATGAGGCTTTCCCACAGGGCTGTCACACGTGCCACCGTGGTGTGAGTCGATACTCGGTGTGCAAGTCGAGGCAGGGCAGGGAAATCAGGTTCCTCTGGAGTGGACTGTGACATTTAGGGGACTTTGGGAATGATGGCACCAAACTGTGGAGCTTCTCTCGACTTTCCTGTGGAGAGCGCCTCCTCTTGAAATGTGTTGGGAATGCCGGGAATCCTTTCCCAACGAAGAAGGGAAAGGAACCCTCATCTCGAGCTATGAGGTGGAAACGGGCCTCCTCTTGATGTTGGCGGGACCCTCGGTGTTCCTCTTGAGTGGAGACGGGTATCTCCAGGAACTTCTTGATTTGCAGCAAGGGCGTGAAGGACCCTTTCGAAGTTAAAGAGAAAAGGTGTGATTTGCCTCAAGACGCCTCAGCGGATAAGGGTATCATCTCGCCTGGAGGGAAGAACCTCCTGGATTTTCTCGAGTTGCTGCGGGTCCCTCTCGAGTTACGACGGGGTACTTAGGGACCCGCTCTTTTGCCCTCAGGCAAGGCCAGTCTCCATGCGAGCTGCGAGGGGCCTTTCGGGATTTCTCTCCAGTCGGTGCCGGGCCCTAAGACCTCGTGTGGAGTCGAGGCCGGAACCTGAAGATTCTTCTGCATTGCTGACATGGATCTTGGTATACTTCTGGAGGCTCCACAGGGGAGTCAGTCCTTGTATCGAGTGGGAACATGCACGTCCGCTTTCCTCCCGAGCTGGAGCAGCAGTGTCAGTCTTTTGTCGCGTTGATACAGGGATGTGTGGTTTCCCTTGAGGCTTTCACATGAGGCTTTCCCACAGGGCTGTCACACGTGCCAGCGTGGTGTGAGTCGATACTCGGTGTGCAAGTCGAGGCAGTGCAGGGGAATCAGGTTCCTCTGGAGTGGACTGAGACATTTGGGGGACTTTGGGAATGGTGGCACGACCCCTGGAGTTCCTCTCGACTTTCCTGTGGAGAGCGCCTCCTCTTGAGATGCGTCGGGAATGCCGGGAATCCTTTCCCGACGAAGAAGGGAAAGGAACCCTCATCTCGAGCTACGAGTCGGAAACGGGGCACCTCTTGATGTTGGCGGGACCCTCTGTGTTCCTCTCGAGTGGAGACGGGAATGTCGAGGAACTTCTTGAGTTGCAGCAAGGGTGTGAAGGACCCTTTCTAAGTTCAAGAGGGAAGGTGTGATTTGACTCGAGACGCCTCAGCGGAAAAGGGCCTCATCTCGCCTGAAGGGAAGAACTTCCTGGATTTTCTCAGGTTGAGGCGGGTCCCTCTCGAGTTACCATTTGTCCCTCTTGTGTTACCGCGGGGAATTCATGGACCCGCTCTTTTGGCCTCAGGCAAGGCCAGTCTCCATGAGAGTTGCGAGGGGCCTCTCGGGATTCCTCTCCAGTCGGTGCTGGGGCCTAAGTCCTCGTGTGGAGTCGAGGCCTGAACCTGAGCATTCCTCTAGAGTGCTGACATGGATCTTGGGGTACTTCTGGAGGCTCCACAGGGGAGTCCCTGCTTCGAACCCTCATCTCGAGCTACGAGGTGGAAACAGGGCCCCTCTTGATGTTGGTGGGACCCTCTGTGTTCCTCTCGAGTGCAGATGGGTATGTCGGGGAGCTTCTTGAATTGCAGCAAGGGTGAGAAGGACCCTTTCGAAGTTCAAGAGGGAAGGTGTGATTTGCCTCGAGACGCCTCAGCGAAAAAGGGCCTCATCTCGCCTGGAGGGGAGAGCCTCATGGATTTTCTCGTGTTTTGGCAGGTCCCTCTCAAGTTACGACGGGGTCCTTAGGGGCCTCCTCTTGCGGCCTCAGGCATGGCCAGTCTTCATGGGAGTTGTGATGGGCCTCTCTGGATTACTCTCCAGTTGGTGCTGGGGCCTAAGACTTCGTGTGGTGTCAAGGCCGCAACCTGAGTATTCCTCTCCAGAGCGGACATGGATCTTGGGGTACTTCTGGAGGCTCCACAGGGGAGTCAGTCCTCGTCTCGAGTGTGGTCATGTATGTCCACTTTCCTCCCGTGCTGGGGAAGCACTGTGAGGCTTCCCGTCGCATTGATACAGGGATCCGTGACTTTCCCTCGAGGCTTTTCCACGAGGCTTTCCCACAGGGCTGTCACACATGCCACCGTGATGTGAGTTGATACTCGGCGTGCAAGTGGAGGCATTGCAGGGAAATCAGATTTCTCTGGAGTGGATTGAGACATTTCGGGGACTTTGGGAATGGTAGCACGACCCCTGCATTTCCTCTCGACTTTAGTTTGGAGAGCGTCTCCTTTTGAGATGTGACGGGAACGCCCGCAATCCTTTACCGACGAAGCAGGGAAAGGAACCCTCATCTTGAGCTACTTGGCGGAAACAGGGCTCCTCTTGATGTTGACGGTACCCTCGGCGTTCCTTTCGAGTGGAAATGGGTAAGCCTGGGAACTTCTTGTGTCACAGCAAAAGTGTGAAGGACCCTTTCGATGTTCATGAGAGAAGGTTTGATTTGCCTCGATATACCTGGGCGGAAAAGGGCCTCATCTCGCCTGGAGGGCAGAACCTCCTGGATTTTCTCGAGTTGCGGCGGGTCCCTCTCGAGTTAGGATGGGGACCTCAGGGACTTGCTCTTGTGTCATCAGGCAAGGCCAGTCTCCATGAGAGTTGCGAGGGGCCTCTCAGGATTCCTCTCCAGTCGCTGTCGGGGCCTAAGACCTCATGTGGAGTCGAGGCCGGAACCTGAGAATTCCTCTCCAGTCCTGACATGGATCTTGGTGTACTTCTGGAGGCTCCACAGGGGAGTCAGTCCTCGTCTCGAGTGAGGACATGCACGTCCGCTTTCCTCCCGAGCTGGAACAGCAATGTCAGGCTTCCCGTCGCATTGATACAGGGATCTGTGGCTTTCCCTCAATTTTTTCCCTCGAGACTTTCCACAGGGATGTCACACATGCCACCGTGGTGTGAGTTGATACTCGGAGTGCATGTCGAGGCAGTTCAGGGAAATCATGGTCCTCTGGAGTGGACTGAGACATTTGGGGGACTTTGGGAATGGTGGCACGACCCCTGGAGTTTCTCTAGACTTTCCTGTGGAGAGCGCCTCCTTGTGAGATGCGATGGGAACGCTGGGAATCCTTTCCCAGCAAAGCAGGGAAAGGAAACCTGATCTCCAGCTACGAGGCGGAAATGGAGCTCCTCTTGATGTTGGCGGGACCCTCGGCGTTCCACTCGAGTGGAGACGGATATGCCAGGGAACTTCTTGTGTTGCAGCAAGGGTGTGAAGGATCCATTCTAAGTTGAAGAGGGACGGTGTGATTTGCCTCGAGACACCTCAGCGAAAAAGGGCCTCATCTCGCCTGGAGGGGAGAACCTCCTTGATTTCCTCGAGTTGTGGCGAGTCCCTCTCGAGTTACTACAGGGACCTCAGGCACCCGCTCTTGTGGCCTCAGGCATGGCCAGTCTCCACGCGAGTTGCGAGGGGCCACTCGGGATTCCTCTTCAGTCGGTGCCGGGTCCTAAGACCTCATGTGAAGTCGTGGCTGGAACCTGAGGATTCCTCTCCAGAGCTGACATGGATCTTGGGGTACTTCTGGAGGCTCCAGAGGGGAGTCAGTCCTCGTCTCGAGTGAGGAAATGCACCTCCGATTTCCTTCCGAGCTGGAGAAGCAGTGTCAGGCTTCCCTTCGCGTTGATACAGGGATCTGTGGCTTTCCCTTGAGGCTTTGCACGATGCTTTCCCACAGGGATGTCACATGAGCAACAGTGGTGTGATTCGATGCTCTGCATGCAAGTCGAGGCAATGCATGGAAATCAGGTTCCTCTGGAGTGAACTAACACTTTTGGGGGACTTTGGAAATGGTGGCATGACCGCTGGAGTTCCTCTCGACTTTCCTGTTGAAAGCGACACCTCTTGAGATGCGAAGGGAACGCTGGGAATGCTTTCCCGACGAAGAAGGGAAAGAAACCATCATCTCGAACTTCGAGGCGGAAACAGGGCTCCTCTTGATGTTGGCGGGACTCTCTGTGTTCCTCTCGAGTGGAGACGTGTATGTTGGGGAACTTCTTGAGTTGCAACAATGGTGTGAAGGACCCTTTCGAAATTCAAGGGGAAAGGAGTCATCTTCCTTCAGACACGTCAGCAGAAAAGGGCCTCATTTCGCCTGGAGGGGACAATCTCCTGCGTTTTATCGATTTGCGGCGGATCCCTCTCGAGTTACGATGGGGACCTCGGGGACCCGCTGTTGTGGCCTCAGGCAAGGCCAGTCTTCATGCGACTTGGGAGGGTCCTCTCGGGATTCCTCTCAAGTCCGTGCCAGGGCCTAAGACCACGTGTGGAGTCGAGGCTGGAACAAGAGGATTCCTCTCCAGTGATGACATGGAACTTGGGGTACTTCTGAAGAATCCACAGGGAAGTCAGTTCACGTCTCGAGTGGAGAAATGAATCTTCGCTTTCCTCCCGAGCTGGAGAAGCAGGGTCAGGCTTCACTTCGCGTTGATACAGGGATCTGTGGCTTTCCCACGAGGCTTTCCCACAGGGCTGTCACACGTGCCACCGTGCTGTGAGTCGATACTCGGCGTGCTAGTCGAGGCAGGGCAGGGAAATCCGGTTCCTCTGAAGTGGACTGAGACATTTGGGGGACTTTGGGAATGCTGGCACGATCCCTCGAGTTCCTCTCAACTTTCCTGTGGAGAGCGCCTCCTCTTGAGATGTGCCGGGAACGCCGGGAATCCTTTCCCGATGAAGAAGGGAAAGGAACCTTCACCTCGAGCATGGAGGCGGAAACCGGGCTCCTCTTGATGTTGGCGGGACCCTCAGTGTTCCTCTCGAGTGGAGACGGGTATGCCGGGAATGTCCAGGAACTTGTTGAGTTGCAGTAAGGGTGTGAAAGACCCTTTCTAAGTTCAAGAGGGAAGGTGTGATTTGCCTCGAGATGCCTCAGTGGAAAAGGGCCTCATCTCGCCTTTAGGGAAGAACTTCCTGGATTTTCTCGGGTTGAGGCGGGTCCCTCTCGAGTTACCACTTCTCCCTCTCGTGTTACCATGGGGAATTCATGGACCCGCTCTTTTGGCCTCAGGAAAGGCCATTCTCCATGCGAGTTGTGAGGGGCCTCTCAGGATTCCTCTCCAGTCGGTGCCGGGGCCTAAGACCTCGTGTGGAGTCGAGGCCGGAAACTGAGGATTGTTTTCCAGTGCTGACATGGATCTTGGGGTACTTCTGGAGGTTCCACAGGGGAGTCAGTCCTCGTCTCGAGTGGGTCATGCACATCTGCTTTCCTCTCGAGCTGAAGCAACAGTGTCAGGCTCTCCATCGCAATGATACAGGAATCTGTGGCTTTCCCTCTAGGCTGTCCCAGGAGGCTTTCCCACAGGGCTGTCACACGTGCCACCATGGTGTGAGTCGATACTCGGCGTGCAAGTCGAGGCAGGGCAGGGAAATCAGGTTCCTCTGGTGTGGACTGTGACATTTGGGGGACTTTGGGTGTGGTGGCATGAAACCCTGGAATTCCTCTCGACTTTCCTGTGGAGAGTGTCTCCTCTTGAAATGCGACAGGAACACCGGGAATTCTTTCCCGACGAAGCAGGGAAAGGAACCCTCATCTCGAGCTATGAGTCGGAAACGGGGCTACTCTTGATATTGGCGGGACCCTTGGTGTTGCTCTCGAGTGGAGACTTGTATGTCGGGGAACTTTTTGAGTTGCAGCAAGGGTGTGAAGGACCCTTTCGAAGTTCAAGAGGAAAGCTGTGATTTGCCCCATGAAGCCTGAGCGGAAAAGGGCCTCATCTACCCTGGAGGGGAGAACCTCCTGGATTTTCTCGAGTTGTGCCGGGTTTCTCTCTAGTTATGATGGGGAACTCAGGGACTCGCTCTTGTGGCCTCAGGCAAGGACAGTCTCCATGCAAGTTGCGAGGGGCCTCCTGGGAGTTTTCTCCAGTCGGTGCCATTGCCTAAGACGTCGTGTGGAGTCGAAGCCGGAACCTGAGGATTCCTCTTCAGTGCTGACATGGATCTTGGGGTACTTCTGCAGGCGCCACAGGGGAGTCAGTCCTCGACTCGAGTGGGAACATGCACGTCCGCTTTCCTCCCGAGCTGGATCTGCAGTGTCAGTCTTCTCGTTGGGTTGATTCAGGGATCTGTGCTTTCCCTCGAGGCTATCCCACGATGCTCACCCTCAGGGCTGTCACATGTGCCCGCATGGTGTGAGTCAATACTCGGCGTGCAAGTCGAGGAAGTGCAGGGAAATCAAGTTCCTCTGGAGTTTCTGAGACATCTGGGGAACTTTGGGAATGGTGCCACGACCCCTGGAGTTCCTCTCGACTTTCCTGCAGAGAGTGCCTCCTCTTTAGATGCGATGGGAATGCCGGGAATCCTCTCGCGACGAAGCAGGGAAAGGAACCCTCATCTCGAGCTAGGAGGCGGGAACGGGGCTCCTCTTGATGTTGGCGGGACCCTCGGTGTTCCTCTGGAGTGGAGACGGGTATGTCGGGGGAACTTCTTGAGTTGCAGCAAGGGTGTGAAGGACGCTTTAGGAGTTCCAGAGGGAAGGTTTGATTTCCCTCCAGACGCCTCAGTGGAAAAGTGCCTCATCTCGCTTGTAGGGGAGAACCACATGAATTTTCTCGAGTTGCAGCAGGTTGCTCTTGAGTTACGACGAGTACCTCAGCGACCCAGTCATGTGACCTCAGGAAAGGCCAGTCTCCATTCGAGTTGCAAGGGCCTCTCGGAATTCCTCTCCAGTCGATGCCGGTCCTAAGTCCTCTTTGGTAGACGAGGTTGGAACCTCAGGTTTCCCCTCCAGTGCTGATATGGATCGGGGGGTTCCTCTGGAATCTCCACACGGGAGTCAGGCCTTGTCTCGAGTGGAGACATGCACTTCCATTTTCGTCCCTTGCTGTAGCAGCAGTGTCAGGCTTCCCGTCGCATTGACGCAGGGATCTGTGGCTTTCCCTCAAGGCTGTTCCACAGGGCTGTCAAACGTGCCACCGTGGTATGAGTCGATACTCGGCATGACCCTCGAGGCAGTGCAGGAAAATCAGTTTCCTCTGGAGTGGACTGAAACATTTGGGGGACTTTTGGAATGGTGGCACGACCCATGAATTTCCTCTCGACTTTCCTGTTAAGAGCCCCTCCTCTTGAGATGAGACGGGAAAGCTGGGAACGTTTTCCTGACAAAACAGGGAAAGGAACCCTCATCTCGAGCTAGGAGGCCAAAACGGGGCACCTCTTGATTTTGGCGGGATGCTCGGTGTTCCTCTCAAGAGGAGACAGGTATTGAGAATCATTTCCTAGGTAGGTTGATAAGAAGTCTAGGTGTGCCCTAGGAGAGAGGGGTTTGGAATTCTCAGGAAGGAAGAAAGGACAAACTTTTTTCCTTCTCTACATTCCTTAGGTTTATGTAACAACAATGTATTATGCCTGGGGACAGTCTCCTGATTAACCTTCTGGCTAATTCTGTAAATTATGGGAGTAGACTTGCTCTTTACAAGGATTATGTAACAGCAATATATTCTGCCTGAGGACAGTCTCTGGATTAAAACTTCTGTCTCTTTCTGTTATCTTAAAATGTAAATGATGGGAGTAGTTCTGTTGTGGTCTTTACAACCTTCAGATATTCTTTGAATTTACTGGAGCGTATATAACTTCATTGCTAACACTAACAAGCGGGTACTCTTTCTATCCCCTTCTGATGCCTATGTCAGAAGCTTTCTCTATCTCCTTTATACTTTAATAAAACTCGATTACACAAAAGCTCTGAGTGATCAAGCCTCGTCTCTGGCCCCGGATTGAATTCTTCTTCTCTGGGGGCCAAGAATCCCGGCGTCGTGATTCAAAAACAATGTTTCATCTTGAGGGCTCATCGGGATACTTCACGACAAGGTAAGAATGCTTGGAGCTCTAGTTCTTTGTTCTCTTAGCGAACACGTTTTCTGCTGTGCTTTACTAACTCTACAGTGTGCTTGTGTGAATGAATGACATGCCCTGCGCGAAGCTAGTGAGGAACCCTGCTCTGCGGTTCCATGGTGGTTTCATATGGCTTATGGCAGAAACCTGTTGGGGGTTTCTACCGGCCTGCCAAGGCCAAGAGGCACCCAATGTCTCTTTTGGGAACCGACCAGAAATGGGCAAAGCATGTGGACCAAACTCTCCCTTCTCAGTCAAACCTTTTGGTCTCTTTGACCATTTCATAACTCCTTGGGAATTAGAAGTACTGACCTGATCTATCGGATGTTAGACTTTCAAGGGACTTGTGATCTGTACTGTTACTGTGTACTGTGGCTTAGGTCCCAAACTTGGATTGGTAGTCGAGAAAGCGTCTAGCCTCGCTAGGAATCAGAAGTTCAGAAACTAGATGGAGCTCTAGCTCCAAGAACATCTCTGAGGTTAAAGGTTACTCAGATTGGGACTGCGATGGGCTTTTTTTCCTTTGGTAACGCTGGCTCTTAGTGAACCAGAGGAGGCTCTCATACTGGTGTGGTGATGCTTGAAAAGAACATCCCAGGTTTATGTTCGTATTGGTCTTAATGTGTTCAGGAATATACTCAGGGTCGTGCACAGGCACTCAGGTGATGAACGTTTCCCCCAGCAGTCTTAGCTTGGAAGGCATTCTGGAAGGTTACTCTGATTGCACCCCAGGTGGCATCAGAGGCAAGCAAGGTTAAAGGTGAATAGCTGGACATCAGATAGAGATGCTATCAGGTCTACCCCTGGTACATCCCCACCCCATCTTGGTGGTAGAACCGGGAGGGTCGAGACAGTGCCTGTGTCAGTAAGGGACAGACTAAGTCCGACCAGGAAGGAAAAGCTTTGGGTGTAAAGTCTGTCTACACACCCATCTAGAGCAGGGAGGGATGCCTCCGGTAGAAAAATGGCCCTAGTCGCTTTTTTTCTCTCTTACAGATGGGAGCTAACAATTCCAGCCTCACTCCTTTGAACTATATCTTGAAAACGTGGGATAGATTCGATCCCAAGGGCTTAAAGAAGACACACCTGGTCTTCCTATGTGATACTGCATGGTCATGGTATCCATTGGAGGACGGCAAACGGTGGCCGGTTGGAGGGTCTCTTAAGTATAATACTGTTTTACAATTAGACTGGTAGGGAAATGGGTAGAAGTAGCATATGTGTTGCCCTTTTTCTCTCTGCAAAATATGTCAGACTTATGTCCTAAGGGTATAGATGTGGGCGTGAAACCTTCAGTTCCCTCCTGTCCTACTTTGCTCCGATACCCGGGACTCCAAGCTAAGCAAACTGAAAACTAGAGAACCCCCCTTAGAAGGGTTGCCTTTTTGTCAGTGGAAATGCAAACTANTCAGACTTATGTCCTAAGGGTATAGATGTGGGCGTGAAACCTTCAGTTCCCTCCTGTCCTACTTTGCTCCGATACCCGGGACTCCAAGCTAAGCAAACTGAAAACTAGAGAACCCCCCTTAGAAGGGTTGCCTTTTTGTCAGTGGAAATGCAAACTAAGATTCAAACTGCCCACGTGGAGGTCCAAACAACTCCTGTCTCAGTACGACCTCAGACTACTCTGGTTTCAGTAGAAACTCAGACCATCGAAGTAAGAGATGAGATGGAGGACAGGAGACAAAGAGAAAAAGAAAAAAAAAGGTTTATCCAGTCTATCCCTGGGATCATATGTGCAGAGCAGCCAGAGAGACTGAGGAACAGCCACACAAGCTGTTGCCTCTTTATGAAACACCCACCGGGAGAAATAATCAGTCTATGAGAGTTAATAAGCCTTTTTCTTATCAAGAAATACAAAGAATCAAGGAGGATCTGGGAGACTATTTAGAGGACCCAGAAAAATATATTAGAGCTTTTAAAGATGTTATTCTGCTTTATGACCTTACTTGGAAGGATGTGATGTATATCTTGGGACAGACGCTGACTCCTGACTCAAAGACTCGAGTTTTGGGAAAAGCGGTTGCTTATGGAGATGAATGGCTTTGTAATGAATTCATAGGGAAGAGGGAGGACGAGATAGCAGCCCTCCCCACTGGGAATCAGGCAGTCCCAATTATAGAACCAGACTGGGACTACAGCACAGCTAAAGGAAGATGGGATCAGAGTCATTTTGTCAGATGTATTCTTGAAGGACTCAGGCAGGCGCGTTCTAAGCTATAGCAAATTGGCAGACATAGAACAGGAGGAGAAGGAAGCTCCTGGTAAATTCCTAGATAGACTAAGAGAAGCTCTTCGCAGATTCACTGAGATTGATCCTGAAAGTGAAGAAGGAAAAGTGATCTTAAAAGATAGATTTATCACTCAGTCGGCTCCAGATATCCGCCATAAGCTACAAAAACAGGAGTATGGACCAAATCAGTCTTTAGATACTCTGTTACAACTGGCTCAGATGGTCTATTACGGTAGGGAATATGAGGAAAAGAAAGAAAGGCAAAGAAAAACAAAGGAAAAGGCGGAAGCCTTCGCAACGGCCATGAAAAAACGTTCTTAAACAGCCTGAGAAAAATGCCCAGAGGTACCCAGGTGAAAAGGGATGGGCTTGCTATTACTGTGGAAAGGAGAGGGCATCACAAGTGAGATTGCCCTCAGGCATCTAAGCTGCCCTGGCTCCATGTCCGGTCTGCAAAGGACCACACTGGAAGAGAGACTGCCCTCAGAAGCGTAGGTCTCCAGGGTTGGACTCTCAAGACAATCAGGACTGAAGGTGCCTGGGTGTCCCCACACAAGCTCCTGTCCTAATTACACCTGAGGAACCCCGGGTATTAATAATTGTGGGGGGCCAATCTGTCGATTTCCTTTTAGATACTGGGGAAACTTACTCTGTGCTTACTGAAGCACCTGGCCCACTTTCTTCCCGATCTGCTTCCATAATGGGGCTGTCTGGACGAGCCAAAAGGTATTATTTCAGTTATTCCTTATCTTGCAACTGGGATTCTGTGCTATTTCCACACGAGTTTCTGATTGTGCCAGAAACTTCCTCACCTCTTTTGGGGAGGGATATACTGAGCAAGGTCCATGCTTCTGTTTTTATGAATATGGAGCCCTCCCTTTCTCTTCCTCTAGTTGAATGAAATGTAAATCCTAGAGTATGGGCTGATGGAAAATCTATGGGTCGAGCACAAAATGCTGTTCCTGTAGTTGTCAAGCTCAAAGACCCACACTTATTTCCACATAAGAAGCAGTATCCTCTGAAACCTGAGGTTAAGGAAGGGTTAAAACCTATCATTGAAAATTTAAAGGAACAGGGACTATTAATTCCCTGTAACAGTCCTTGCAACACTCCTATTTTGGGTATAAAGAAATCAAATGGTAAATGGAGACTAGTTCAAGATTTATGTATAATAAATGAGGCTGTAGTTCCTTTACACCCCGTGGTGCCTAATCCTTACACTCTACTGTCTGAAATCCCTGAACGAGCCAAATATTTCTCAGTAATTGATTTAAAAGATGCCTTCTATTCAGTGCCTTTGGCAGAGGAAAGTCAATTTCTATTTGCCTTTGAAGACCCTATGCAGCCAGCTTCTCAGTTAACCTGAACAGTTTTGCCCCAGGGATTTCGTGACAGTCCCCACTTATTTGGACAAAGTTTGTCACGGGATCTACAAAACTTTAATAGCTCTGAAGCGGTGGTGTTACAATATGTAGATGATATTTTGCTCTGTGCTGAGACAGAGGAAGCTTGTTCCTGAGCCTCAGAAGATTTCTTAAACTTTCTGGCAGGCTGTGGTTACAAGGTATCAAGAGAAAAGGCTCAGCTTTGTCAACAATCAGTTAGATATCTGGGCCTAATCATATCAGAAGGGACTAGGGCCATAGGCCCTGAGAGAATTAAGCCTATACTAAATGATCCCCTAGCTATGACTTTAAGACAATTGAGAGGATTTTTGGGAATCACAGGTTACTGTTGCATTTGGATTTGGGGTTATGGAGAACTTGCCCGGCCTTTATATAAACTTATAGCTGAAACTCAGCAGGCCCAAACTGACAAACTGGTTTGGTCGCCAGAAACTCAAAAGGCTTTTAAGGTTCTTCAAACTTCTCTCCTGCAAGCTCCAGCTCTGAGCTTGCCCACAGGGTCAGAATTTAATTTGTTTGTCACTGAAAGGAAAGGTATGGCCTTGGGAGGTTTGACACAACCCTGAGGGCCTCACCAGAAACCTATTGCTTATCTAAGCAGAGAATTAGATGTAATTTCACGTGGATGGCCCCACTGCCTAAGAGTAATTGGGGCAACGGCTTTATTAGCACCTGAAGCTTTAAAAATAATTAATGGATGATACCTTACTGTACTGACTTCTCATGATGTGAGTGGAATCTTAAATTCTAAGGTTAATATTTGGATGACAGACAGTAGGCTTCTTAAATACCAGTCATTATTGTTAGAAGGACCAGTAACTAAGCTTAAAGTTTCTGGAAATTTAAATCCTGCCACTTTCCTTCCTGGAAGGAAAATGAAACACTTGATCAAAATTGTTCTCAACTTCTAACTTTAAATTATGCAGCTCTGGAAAAGCTAATGGATATTCTTGTTTAGAAGTTTGGGTAGATACTTTTACTGTATGAATTGAGGCTTCAAGGAGGTTATAAAGATTCTCTTCATCAGTGGAAGGCTTCCTGTGGTGGACATCTCCAATTCAAGGAAAGGACTTTCTCCAAGTCTGTGAATACCTTCAACAACAATCACATGTGATGCCTCTTCATCTGATGACATCTATCAACCCTAAAATGGACTGGTGCAACAAGTTGCACTTTAACTATCGGCATAATGTGACTTTTAATTTTGATTTTAACTTGTTTTAATGACTAGGTTGCCTTACATCTGTAACTGTATAACTGGATTTATTTCTAGCCGCATGGAAGTTTTCAAGTTACAAATGGTTGCGCAAACTCCTGCTACTGCTGCACCTTCCTCCAACTACTATTTGGAGCCCTTGGATCAGATACCTCCATATGAGGGCTAGGATAATATGTTGCCTCGCCAATTTAGGGACAACACCCCTTCTCAGCTCAGAAGCAGTTATAGAACGAGAACCACTCCCCTATTCCATAGGCAACATAATTCTCCTAAAAGAAAAGGGGGGAGTGAGAGAGCCATTTCCTAGGCAGGTTGATAAGAAGTCTAGGGGTCCCCAAGGAGAGAGGGGTCTGTAATTCTTAAGGAGAAAGAAAGGACAAACTTTTTTCCTTCTTTACATTAATTAGGATTATATAAAAACAATGTATTATGCCTGAGGACAGTCTCTGGATTAAACCTTCTGGCTAATTCCGTTATCTTAAAATGTAAATTATTGGAGTAGGTCTGGTGAGGTCTTTACAACATCCAGACATTCTTTGGATTTACTGGAGAGTATATAACTTCATTGCTAACACTAACAAGCAGGTACTCTTTCTACCCTCTTCTGATGCCTATGCTTTCTACCCTATGCCTACTCTTTCTACCCTCTTCTGATGCCTATGCCTAAGCTTTCTCTAACTGCTTTATACTTTAATAAAACTTTATTACACAAAAGTTCTGAGCAATCAAGCCTTGTCTCTGGCCCTGGATTGAATTTTTCTCCTCTGGGGGTGAAGAATACTGGTGTCGTGATTCAACAAAAGTCTTTCAGTATGTCGAGGAACTTCTTGAGTGGCAGCAAGGGTGTGAAGGACCCTTTCGAATTTCAAGAGGGAAGGTGTGATTTTTCTCGAGACGCCTCACCGGAAAAGGGCCTCATCTCGCCTGGAGGGGAGAACCTGCTGGATTTTCTCGAGTTGTGGCAGATTCCTCTCGAGTTACAACGGAGAACTCAAGGATCTGCTCCTATAGCCTCAGGAAAGGGCTGTCTCCATGCGAGTTACGAGGGGCCTCTCGGAATTTCTGTCCAGTCGGTACCAGGTCCTAAGACTCGTCTGGAGTCGAGGCCAGAACCTGAGGTTTCCTCTCCAGTGCTGACATGGATCTTGGGTTTCCTCTGGAGTCTCAACAGGGGAGTCAGGCCTCGTCTCGAGTGGAGACATGCACGTCCGCTTTCCTTATGAGCTGTAGCAGCAGTGTCAGGCTTCCCGTCACATTGACACAGGGATCTGTTGCTTTCCCTTGAGGCCTTCCCACAGTGATGTCACACGTACCAGCGTGGTGTGAGTTCATACTCGGCGTGACAGTCGAGGCAATGCATGGAAACCAGGTTCCTCTGGAGTGGACTGAGACATTTGGGGGACTTTTGGAATGGTGGCACGACCCCTGGAGTTCCACTTGACTTTCCTGTTGAGAGGGCCTCCTCTTGGGATGCCACGGAAACACCAGGAATTCTTTCCCGACGAAGCCAGGAAAAGAATTCTCTTCTCTAGCTAGGAGGTGCAAACGGGGCTCCTCTTGATTTTGGCAGGACCCTCAGTGTTCCTTTCGAGTGGAGACGGGTATGTCAGGCAACTTCTTGAGTAGCAGCAAGGGTTTGAAGGACCTTCTCGAAATTCAAGAGGGAATGTGTGATTTCCCTCGAGACGCCTCAGTGGAAAAAGGCCTCATCTCGCCTGGAGGGGAAAACCTCCTGGATATTCTCGAGTTGCGGCGGGTCCCTCTCGAGTTACGACGGGGACCTCAGTGACCCACTCTTTTGGCCTCAGGAAAGGCCAGTCTCCAGGAGAGTTGCGAGGGGCCTCTCAGGATGCCTCTCCAGTCGTTGCCGGGGCCTAAAACCTCGTGTGAATTTCAGACTGGAACCTGAGATTTCCTCTCCAGTGCTGACATGGATCTTGGGGTATTTCTGGAGGCCCCATAGGGGAGTCAGTCCTCGTCTCGTATGGGGATATGCACGTCCGCTTTCCTCCCGAGCTGGAGCAGCAGTGTCAGGCTTCCCGTCACGTTGATACAGCGATCTGGGGCTTTCCCTCGAGGCTTTGGCACGAAGCTTTCCCACAGGGCTCTCACGAGGGTCACCATGGTGTGAGTCGATCCTCGGCATGCAAGTCGAGGCAGTGCAGGCAGTTCAGGTTCTTCTGGAGAGGACTGAGACATTTGGGGGATTTTGGGAATGGTGGGACGACCCTTGGAGTTCCTTGGGATGAGGAGGGAGAACCGGGGCTCTTCTTGAGTTGTGGCGGGACTGTCGGTGTTCCTCTTGAGTGCAGACGGGGATGTCGGGGAACTTCTTGAGTTGCCTCAAGGGTGTCAAGGAAACTTTCGGGGCACAGGAGGGCAGGTGGTATTTCTGTCGAGACACCGCAGCTGAAAAGGGCCTCAGCTAGCGTTAAGGGGAGAATCTCCTGTTTTTTCTCGAGTTGTGGCGAGGTTCCTCTCGAGTTATGACGGGGACCTCAGGAACCCACTTGTGGAGCTTCAGGGAAGTCCAGTAACAATGCGAGTCACGATTGGCCTCTCAGGATTCCTTTGCAGTCTCTGCCGGGGCCAAAGTCCTCATCTGTAGTTAAGGCCGGAGACTCAGGTTTCCTCTCCAGCGCCGACATTTATCTCGGGGTTCCTCTGGGGCATCCACAGGGGAGCCAGGCCTCGTCTCGTGTGGAGCCATGCAAGTCTGCTCTCCTTTCGAGAAAGAAAAGCAGTGTCAGGCTTTTTGTCGGGTTGACCATAGGGATCGGTGGCTTTCTCTTGACGTGCCACAGGGTTGTCACACCTGCCATCGTGTTTTGAGTCAGTCCTCAGTGTGACCGTCGAGTCAGTGCAGGGGAGTCAGGTGTGTCTGGAGTGTACTGGGATATCGGGGGTCTTCTGAAACGGTGGCATGACGCCTGGAGTTCCTCTCGAGTGTCAAGTGGAGACCGCCTCCTCTAGAGGTGTGAGGGGAATGCCAGGATTCCCTTCCCGATGAAGCAGGGAAACGGACCCTCCTCTCAGGATGAGGACAGAGAACCGGAGCTCTCCTTGAGTTGTGGTGGGACTCTTGGTGTTCCTCTCGAGTGCATACGGGGATGTCAGGGAACTTCTTGAGTTGCCTCAAGGGTGTCAATGACACTTTTGGGGCTCAGGAGGGAAGGTGGGATTTCTCCCGAGATGCCACAGTGGAAAAGGACCTCAGCTCGCTTTGAGGGGAGAATCTCCTGGTTTTTCTCGAATTGCGGCAGGGTTCCTCTCAATTTAGGCTGGGGACCTCAGGGACCCGCACGGAGGACTTCAGGGAGCTCCAGTCTCCACGCAAGTCATGAGGGGCCCCTCAGGATTCCTCTGTAGTCACTGCCGGGGCCAAGGTCCTTATCTGGAGTTGAGGCTGGAACCTTAGGGTTCTTCTTGAGGGCTGACATGGAACTTGGGGTTCCTCTGGTGCATCCACAGGGAAGTCAGGGCCTCATAACGTGTGGAACCATGCAAGTCTGCTCTCTTCTCGAGCCAGAAAAGCAGTGTCAGGCTCACTGTCAGATTGACGATAGGGGTCCATGGCTTTCTCTCGAGGTGCCACAGGGCTGTCACAGCTGACATCGTGATTTGAGTAGGTCCTCAGGGTGACCGTATAGTCAGTGCAGGGAAATCAGGTGTGTCTGGAGTGCACTGGGACATCGGGGGTGGCACTGCCCCTGGAGTTCATCTCCAGCGTCAAGTGGGGACTGCCTCCTCTTGAGGTGTGACGGGAACAGCGGGATTCCATCCCCGATGAAGCAGGGAAACAGTCTCTCCTGTCGATATGAGGAGGGAGAACCGGGGTTCTTCTTGAGTTGTGGAAGGACCCACACTGTTCCTCTGGAGTGCAGACGGGGTCCTCAGGGACCCGCTCATATGGCCTCAGGAAAAGCCATTCTCCATTCGAGTTGCGAATAGACTCTCGGGATTCCTCTCCAGTTGGTGCTGGGTCTTAAGTCCTCGTCTTTAGCTGAGTCCGGACCCTGAGGTTTCCTCTCCAGTGCTGACATGGATCTTGGGGATCCTCTGAAGTCTCCACAGGGGAGTCAGGCCTCATGTCGAGTGGAGACATGCACGTCCGGTTTCCTCCCAAGCTGTACAGCAGTGTCAGGCTTCCCATCGTGTTGACACATGGATCTGTGGCTTTCCCTCAAGGCTTTCCCACAGGGCTGTCACACAGGCCACCATGGTGTGAGTCTATACTCTGGGTGACAATCGAGGTAGTGCAGGGAAATCATGTTCATCTGGAGTGGACTGAGATATTTGGGGGTCTTTTGGAATGGTGGCATGACAACTGGAGTTCCTCTGGATTTTCCTGTTGAGAGCCCCTCCTCTTGATATGTGACGGGAACGCCGGGAATTCTTTCCTGATGAAGCAGGGAAAGGAACCCTTATCTCGAGCTGAGGAGGGGAAAACGGGGCTCCTGTTGAGTTGTGACCGGACCCTCGGTGTTCCACTCAAGTGGAGACGGGTATGTTGGGGAACTTCTTGAGTTGCAGCAAGGGTGAGAAGGACTCTTTGAGGGAAGATGTGATTTCCCTTGAGACGCCACATCGCAAAAGAGCCTCATCTCGCCTGTAGGGGAGGATTTCCTGGTTTTTCTCGAGTTGCGGCAGGTTCCTCTTGAGTTACGACAGGGACATCAGGGACCCGCTCGTGTGGCCTCAGGAAAAGGCAGTCTCCATGTGAGTTGCGAGTGGCCTCTCGAGATTCCTCTCCAGTCAGTGTCGGGTCCTAAGTCCTTGTCTGGAGCTGAGGCCGGACCCTGAGGATTCCTCTCCAGTGCTGACATGGAACGTGGGGTTCCTCTGGAGTCTCCACAGTGGAGTCAGGCCTAGTCTCGTTTCGAGCCATGCAAGTCCGCTCTCCTCTCAAGCCAGAAAAGCAGTGTCAGCCTTCCTGTCAGGTTAACCACAAGAATCAGTGGCTTTCTCTCGTGGCGCCACAGGGCTGTCAAACCTACCATCGTGTTTTGAGTCGGTTCTCGGGGTGACCGTCGAGTCAGTGTAGGGGAGTTAGCTATGTCTGGAGTGCCCTGGGACATTGGGAGTCTTTTGAAATGGTGGCACAACCCCTGGAGTTCCTCTTGAGCATCAAATGGAGACCACTTCCTCTTGAGGAGCGACGGGAACGCCGGGATTCCCTCTCCGACGAAGCAGGAAAACGGACCCTTCTCTCGGGATGAGGAGGGAGAACCGGGGCTCATCTTGAGTTGTGGCGGGACCCTTGGTGTTCCTCTCGAGTGCAGACGGGGATGTCGGGGAACTTCTTGAGTTGCCTCAAGGGTGTCAAGGACTCTTTCAGGGCTCAGGAGGGAAGGTGGGATTTCTCTTGAGACACCACAGCACAAACGGGCCTCAGCTCGTGTGGAGGGGAGAATCTGGTTTTTCTCGAGTTTTGGCGGGGTTCCTCTCGAGTTACAACGGGGACCTCAGGGACCCACTCCTGGGGCCTCAGGAAGGTCCAGTCTCCACGTTAGTCGTGAGGGGCCCATCAAGATTCCTCTGCAGTAGTTGCTGGGGCCGAGGTCCTCATCTGGAGTTGAGGCCAGAACCTCAGGGATCCTCTCCAGGGCTACATGGATCTCGGGGTTCCTCTGGGGCATCCACAGGGGAGTCAGGCCTCGTCTCGTGTGTAACCATGCAAGTCCACTCTCCTCTCGAGCCTGAAAAGCAGTGTCAGTGTTCCTGTCGCGTTAACCATACGGATCGTTGGCTTTCTCTCGAGGTGCCACAGGGCTATCACACCTGCCATCGAGTTTTGAGCCGGTGCTCAGGGAGACCATCGAGTCTGTGCAGAGTAGTCAGGCATTTCTGGAGTGCACTGAGACGTCAGGATTCTTTTGAAATGGTGGCATGACCTCTGGAGTTCCTCTCGAGCGACAAGTGGAGACCACCTCCTCTTGAGGTGCGACGGGAACGCCGGGATTCCTTCCCCAAAGAAGCAGGGAAAGGGACCCTTCTCTTGGGATGAGGAGGGAATACTGGGGCTTTTCTTGATTTGTGGGGGGACTCTCGGTGTTCCTCTTGAGTGCAGATGAGGATGTCAGGGAACATTTTGAGTTGCCTCAAGGGTGTCAAGGACCCTTTTGGGGCTCAGGAGGGAAGGTGGGGTTGCTCTAGAGACGCCACAGTGCAACTGGGCCTCAGCTCGCTTTGAGGGGAGAATCTCCTGATTTTTTTCGAGTTGCGGTGGAGTTCCTCTCAAGTTATGACGGGGACCTGAGGGACCCGTTCGTGGGGCCACAGGGAGGTCCAGTCTCCACTCGAGTCACAAGGGTTCCCACAAGATTCCTCTGCAGTCACTGCCAGTGCCGAGGTCCTCATCTGGACTTGAGGCTGGAACCTCTGGGTTCCTCTCCAGGGCCAACATGGATCTCGGCATTACTCTGCGGTTTCGCAGGGGATTCAGGCCTCGTCTCGTGTGGAGCCATGCAAGTCTGCTCTCCTCTCTAGCAGGAAATGCAGTGTCCGGCTTCCTGTCGGGTTGACATAGGGACCGGTGGCTTTCTCTCGAGGGGCCACAGGACTGTCACACCCGCTATCACGTTTGGAGTCTGTTCTCGGGGTGACCATCTAGTCAGTTTCAGGGGAGTCAGGTGTATCTGAAGTGCATTGGGACATAGGGGTCTTTTGAAATGGTGGCATGACTCCTGGAGTTCCTCTCGAGCGTCAAGTTGAGCCCGCCTCTTCTTGAGGTGCGACGGTAACGCCAGGATTCATTTCCCCGACGAGGCAGTGAAACAGACCCTCCTCTCGAGAGAAGAAGGGGAAACCGGGGCTCTTCTTGAGTTGTGGCGGGACCCTCGCTGTTCTTCTTGAGTGGAGATGGGTACGTCGGGGAAGTTCTGGAGTTGCCTCAAGGGAGTCAAGGACCCTTTCGAGTCTTAAGAGGGAAAGTGGGATTTCTCTCAAGACGCCACAGCAGAAAAGGGCCTCATCTCACGTTGAGAGGAAAATCTCCTGGTTTTCTTCGAGTTGTAGCAGCAAATTTTGGGTCCCTCCCGAGTTACGATGGGGAATTCAGGGACCCACACGTTGGGGCCTCAGGAACGTCCAGTCTCCATGTGAGGTGTGAGGGGCCTCTTAGGATTCCTCTGCAGTCGCTGCTGGGGCCGAGGTCCTCATCTGGAGTTGAGGCCAGACCTTCCACTTTCTTCTCCCATACTGACATGGATCTCGGGATTCCTCTGGGGTTTCCACAGGGAGTCAGACCTCGTCTTTTTGGAAACATGCATGTCCGCTCTCTTCTCGATCTGGAAAAGCAGTGTCGGGCTTCGTGTCTGGTGGACATAAGGATCGATGTCTTTCTCTCGAGGTGCCACATGGCTGTCACACCTGCCATCGTGTTTTGACTCGGTCCTCGGGGTGACCATCGAGTCAGTTTCAGGGGAGTCAGGTGTATCTGGAGTGCATTGGGACAATGGGGGTCTGTTGAAATGGTGGCATGACCCCTGGAGTTCCTTTCGAGTGTCAAGTTGAGACCGGCTCCTCTTGAGGTGCGATGAGAACGCCAGGATCACTTTACCGAAGAAGCAGGAAATGGACCCTCCTCTCTGGTCAGTCAGTTCAGTCTCTCAGTCGTGTTCGACTCTTTGCAACCCCATGTATTGCAGCACGCCAGGCCTCCCGGTCCATCAACATCTCCCGGAGTTCACTCAGACTCATGTCCATCGAGTCCTTGATGCCATCCAGCCATCTCATCCTCGGTCGCCCCCTTCACCTCCTGCTCCCAATCCCTCTCAGCATCAGAGTCTTTTCCAATGAGTCAACTCTTTGCATGAGGTGGCCAAAGTACTGGAGCTTCAGCCCTAGTATCATTCCTTCCAAAATATCCCAAGGTTGATATCCTTCAGAATGGACTGGTTGGTCCTCTTTGCAGTCCAAGGGACTTTTAAGAGTCTTCTCCAACACCACAGTTCAAAAGCATCAATTCTTCATCTCTCAGCCTTCTTCAAAGTCCAACTCTCACATCCATACATGACCACAGGAAAAACCATAGCCTTGACTCGATGGACCTTAGTCAGCAAAATAATGTCTCTGCGTTTGAATATACTATCTAGGTTGGTCATAACTTTTCTTCCAAGGAGTAAGCGTCTTTTAATTTCATGGCTGCAGTCACCATCTGCAGTGATTTTGGAGCCCAAAGAATAAAGTCTGACACTGTTTCTACTGTTTCCCCATCAATTTCCCATGAAGTGATGGGACAGGATGCCATGATCTTCGTTTTCTGAATGTTGTGCTTTAAGCCAACTTTTTCACTCTCCTCTTTCACTTTCATCAAGAGGCTTTTTAGTTCCTCTTCAATTTCTGCCATAAGGGTGGTGTCATCTGCATATCTGAGGTTATTGATATTTCTCCCAGCAATCTTGATTCCAGCTTGTGTTTCTTCCAGTCCAGCGTTTCTCATGATGTACTCTGCATATAAGTTAAATAAGCAAGGTGACAATATACAGCCTTGAGGTACTACTTTTCCTATTTGGAACCAGTCTCTTGTTCCATGTCCAGTTCTAACTGTTGCTTCCTGACCTGCATAGAGGTTTCTCAAGGGGCAGGTTAGATGGTCTGGTATTCCCATCTCTTTCAGAATTTTCCACAGTTTATTGTGATCCACACAGTCAAAGGCTTTGGCATAGTCAATAAAGCAGAAATAAATGTTTTTCTGGAACTCTCTTGCTTTTTACATGATCCAGTGGATGTTCACAACTTGATCTCTGGTTCCTCTGCCTTTTCTAAAACCAGCTTGAACATCAGGGAGTTCAAGGTTCATGTATTGCTGAAGCCTGGCTTGGAGAATTTTGAGCATTACTTTACTAGCATGTGAGATGAATGAAATTGTGCAGTAGTTTGAGCATTCTTTGGCATTGCCTTTCTTTGGAATTGGAATGAAAACTGACCTTTTTCAGTCCTGTGGCCACTGCTGAGTTTTCCAAATTTGCTAACATATTGAGTGCAGCACTTTTACAGCATCAGCTTTCAGGATTAGAAACAGCTCAACTGGAATGCCATCACTTCCACTAACTTTGTTCATAGTGATGCTTTCTAAGGCCCACTAGACTTCACAATCCAAGATGTCTGGCACTAGATTAGTGATAACATCATCATGATTATCTGGGTCGATGAGATCTTTTTTCTACAGTTCTTCTGTGTAAGTAAGAGAAATCCTCTCCGAAGGAGGGAAAACTGTTGCTTTTCTTGAGTTGTGGCAGGGCCCTCAGTGTTCCTCTTGAGTGGAAATGAGTACGTTGGGGAACTTCTTTAGTTGCCTCAAGGGTGTCAAGCACCCTTTCGAGGCTCAAGAGCAAAGGTGGGATTTCTCTCGAGACGCTGCAGCTGAAAAGGGCCTCATCTCGTGTTGAGGGGGAGAATCTCCTGGTTTTTCTCGAGTTGCCGCAGCAAACCTGGGGACTCTCTCGAGTTACGACTGGGACCACAGGAACCTGCTCGTGAGGGCCTCTATAATGTCCAGTCTCCATGCAAGTGGGAGGGGATTTTCGGGATTCCTCTCTAGTCGCTGCCAGGGCTGAGGTCCTCATCTGGAGTTGAGGGCAGAAACTCTGGTTTCCTCTCCCATGCCAACATGGATCTCGGGTTCCTCTGGGGCTTCCACAGGGGAGTCAGGCCTCGTCTCGTGTGGAGACATGCAAGTCCGCACTCCTGTCCAGCTGGAAAAGCAGTGACAGGTTTCCTGTCAGCTTGACAAAGGGATCGGTGGCTTTCTCTAGGTGCCACAGGGCTGTCACACCCCCATCGTATTTTGAGTCGATCCTGGGGGTGACCATCGAGTCAGTTGCAGGGGAGTCAGGTGTATCTGGAGTGCATTGGGACATCAGGGTTTTTTGAAATGTTGGCACGACCCCTGGAGTTCATCTCGAGTGTCAAGTTGAGACCGCCTCCTTCTGAGGTGCAAGGGGAATGCCGGGATTCCTTTCCTAAGGAAGCAGGGAAACGGACCCTCCTCTCAGGAGGAGGAAGGAAAACTGGGGCTCTGCTTGAGTTGTGGCGGGATCCTCGGTGTTTCTCTCGATTTGAGACGGGTATGTCGTGGAACTTATGAAATTGCCACAAAGGTGTCAAGGACCCTTTCGAGGCTCAAGAGGGAAGGTGGGATTTCTCTCGAGATGTCACAGAGGAAAAGGGCCTCATCTCGCACTGAGGGGATAATCTCCTGGTTTTTCACGAGTTGTGGCAGCAAAATTGGGGTCCCTACTGAGTTACGATGGGGACCTCAGGGACCCGCTCGTGGGGGCCTCAGGAAAGTCCAGTCTCCATACGAGGTGAGAGGGGCCTCTCGGGATTCCTCTACAGTAGCTGCTGGAGCCGAGGTCCTAAACAGGAGTTGAGGCCAGAACCTCAGGTTTCCTCTCCTGTGCAGACATGGATCTTGGGGTTCCTCTGGGGTTTAAACAGGGGAGTCAGGCCTCGTCTCCTGTGGAGACATGCACGTTCACTCTCCTCTCAAGGTGGAAAAGCAGTGTCAGTCTTCCTGTCATGTTGACATAGGGATCGGTGGCTTTCTGTCTAGGTGCCACAGGGATGTCACACCCGCCATTGTGTTTTGAGTCCGTCTTCGGGGTGACCATCGAGCCAGTTGCTGGGGAGTCAGGTGTATCTGAAGTGAATTAGGACATCAGGGTCTTTTGAAATGGTGGCACGACCCCTGGAGTTCCTCTCGAGTATCAGGTGGAGACCACGTCCTCTTGAGGTGCGAAAGTAACGCCCGGATTCCCTCCCTGACGAAGCAGGGAAATGGACCCTCCTCAAGATGAGAAAGAAGAACCGGGGCTCTTCCTGAGGTGTGGTGGGACTCTTGGTGTTCCTCTAGAATGCAGACGTGGATGTCGGGAAGTTCTTGAGTTGGCTCAAAGGTGTCAAAGACTCTTTCGTGGCTCAGGAGGGAAGGTGGCATTTCTCTCGAGATGCCACAGTGGAAAAGGGCCACAGCTCACGTTGAGGGGAGAATCTCCTGGTTTTTCTCGAGTTGCGGCGGGGTTCCTCTCAGGTTACCACGGGGACCTCAGGGACCTGCTCGTGGGGCCTCAGGGAGGTCCAGTCTCCAGGCGAGTCCCGAGGGGCCCCTCGGCATTCCTCTGCAATCACTGCCGGGGACGAGGTCCTCATCTGGAGTTGAGGCCGAAACCTTTGCGTTCCTCTCCCATGCTGACATGGATCTCGGGTTCCTCTGGGGTTTCCACAGGAAGAGTCAGGCCTCGTCTCGTGTGGAGATATGTACGTCCGCTTTCCACTCGAGGTGGAAAACCAGTGTCAGGCTTCGTGTCGGGTTGACATAGGGATCGGTGGCTTTCTCTCGAGGTGCCACAGGGCTGTCACATCCGCCATCGTGTTTTGATTCAGTTTTCAGGATGACCGTCGAGTCAGTTTCAGGGGAGTCAGGTGTATCTGGAGTGCACTGGGACATCAGGGTCTTTTGAAATGGTGGCAGGACCCCTGGAGTTCCTCTCGAGTGTCAAGTTGAGACTGCCACCTTTTAAGGGGCGACGGGAACACCGCGATTCCTTTCCTGAAGAAGCATGGGAATGGACACTCCTCTCACAAGGAGGAGGGAAAACCGTGGCTCTTCTTCAGTTGTGCGGGGACCCTCGGTGTTCCTCTCAAGTGGAGACGGGTAAGTCGGGGAACTTCTTTAGTTGCTGCAAGGGTGTCAAGGACCCTTTTGAGGCTCAAGAGTGAAAGTGGGATTTCTCTTGAGACGCCACAGCAGAAAAGGGGCACATCTCGCATTGAGTGGAGAATCTCCCGGTTTTTCTCGAGTTGCAGGAGCAAACTTGGTGTTCCTCTCGAGTTACGATGGGGACCTCAGAAACCGACTCGTGGGGCCTCAGGAAAGTCCAGTCTCCATGCGAGTTGTGAGGGGCCTCTCGAGTTTCCTCTGCAGTTGATGCCGGGGCTGAGATCTTCATCTGGAGTTGAGGTCGGAACCTCAGGGATCCTTTTCAGCGACAACATGAATCTCGGGATTCCTCTGTAGTTTCCACGGAGGAGTCATGCCTAGTCTCGTGTGGATACAGGCAAATCCGCTCTGCTCTCGAGCTGGCGATCGTGTGTCAGGCTTCCTTTCGGGTTGAAATATGGATCAGTGGCTTTCTCTTGAGTTGCAACGGGGCTGTCACACCTGCTGTCTAATTTTGACTCGATCTTCGGGATGACCATCGAGTCAGTGCAGAGGAGTCAGGTGTTTCTGGAGTGCATTGGGACTTTGGTGTCTTTTGAAATGGTGGCACAACCCCAGGAGTTTCTCTCGAGTGTCAAGTTGAGACCGCCTCCTCTTGAAGTGCGACAGAATCGCCGGGATTCCTTTCCCAACGAAGCAGGGTAATGGACTCTCCTCTCTAGATGAGGAGATAAAACCGGGGCTCTTCTGGAGTTGTGGCAGGACCCTCAGTGTTCCTCTCGAGTGGAGACGAGTATGTCAGGGAACTTCTTGACTTGCCTTAAGGGTGTCAAGGACCCTTTCTTGGCTCAAGAGGGAAGGTGGGATTTCTATCGATACACCACAGTGTTAAAGAGCCTCATCTCGCGTTGAAGGGAGAATCTCTTGATTTTTCTCGAGTTGCGGCAACAAACGAGGGGTTCCTCTCAAGTTACTATGGGGACCTCTGGGACCCACTCGTGTGGCCTCAGGAAAGTCCAGTCTCCATGCGAGTTGTGAGGGACCTCTCGAGTTTCCTCTGCAGTCAATGCTGGGGCCGAAGTCCTCATCTGGAGTTGAGGCAGGAACCTAAGGTTTCCTCTCCACTGCCAACATGGATCTCGGGGTTCCTCTGGAGTTTCCACAGGGGATTCATGGCTCGTCTCATGTGAAGACATTCAGGTACGCTCTCCTCTCGAGCTGGAACAGCAGTGTCAGGCTTCCTTTCATGTTGACATACGGATAGCTGGCTTTCTTTCATGGTGCCACATAGCTGTCACACCTGCCATCGTATTTTGAGTTGATCCTTCGCATGACCGTCGAGTCAGTGCAGGGGAATCAGGTGTATCTGGAGTGCTTTGGGACATCTGGGTCATTTTAAATGGTGGCAGGACCCCTGGAGTTCATCTCGAGTGTCAAGTTGAGACCGCCTCCTCTTGAGGCGTGACGGGAACAACAGGATTCCTTTCCTGACGAAGTAGGAAAATGGACCCTGCTCTCTGGATGTGGAGGGAAAACCCGGTCTCTTCTTGAGTTGCAGCGGAACCCTCAGTGTTTCTCGAGTGGAGACAGGTATGTTGGTGAACTTCTTGAGTTGCCTCATGGGTGTCAATGACCCTTTCGAGGCTCAAGAGGGAAGGTGGGATATCTCTCGAGATGCCACAGCGGAAATGGGCCTCATCTAGCATGGAGTGGTGAATCTCCTGTTTTTATTCGAGTTGCGGCAGCAAACTTGGGATTCCTCTCAAGCTACAACAGGGATCTCAGGGACCCACTTGTGGGGCCTCAGGAATGTTCAGTCTCCATGCGAGGTGCGAGGGGCCTCTCAGGATTCCTGTGCTGTCACTGCCGGGGCCTAGGTCCTCATCTGGAGTTGAGGCCAGAACCTCAGGGTTCCTATCCAGTGCCAACATGGATCTCGGGGTTCCTCTGGCGTTTCCACAGGGGAGTCAGGCCTCAACTCCGGTGGAGACAGGCACGTCCGCTCTCCTCTAGAGCTGGAAAGACAGTCTCAGTCTTCCTGTCCGGTTGACATAGGGATCGGTGGCTTTCTCTCGAAATGACACAACGCTGTCACACTTGCCATTGTGTTTTGAGTCAATCCTTGGGGAGACCCTCGTGTCAGTCCAGGGGAGGCAGCTGTATCTGGAGTGCATTGGGACATTGGTGTCTTTTGAAATGGTGGCACGACCACTGGTGTCAAGTTGAGCCCGCCTCCTCTTGAGGTGTGATGGGAACGCCGGGATTCCTTTCCCGATGAAGCAGGGAAATGGACCCTTCTCCCGGGATGAGGAGGGAAACCCGGGACTCTTCTTGATTTGTGGCGGGACCCTCGGTGTTCCTCTCGAGTGGAGACGGGTATGTCGGTGAACTTCTTGAGTTGTCTGAATGGTATCCATGACCCTTTTGAGGCTCAAGAGGGAATATGGGATTTCTCTCGAGATGCCACAGCAGAAAAGGGCCTCATCTCGCGTTGAGGGGAGAATCTCCTAGCTTTTCTTGAATTGCGGCAGCAAACCTGGTGTTCCTCTTGAGTTACAACGGGGACTTCAGGGACCCGCTCTTGGGGCCTCAGGAAAGTCCAGTCTCCATGCGAGTTGCAAGGGGCCTTCGGGATTCCTCTGGAGTCGCTGCCGGGGCTGAGGTCCTTATCTGGAGTTGAGGCTGGAACCTCAGGGATCCTCTCCAGTGATGACATGGATCTCGGGATTCCGCTGGAGTTTCCACAAAGGAATCATGCCTCGTCTCGTGTGGAGACATGCAAGTCCGCTCTCCTCTCGAGCTGGAAAAGGTGTGTCAGTCTTCCTGTCAGGTTGACATACAGATCGGTGTCTTTCTCTTGAGGGGCCACAGGGCTGTCACACTTGCCATTGTGTTTTCAGTCGTTCCTCGGGGAGACCATTGAGTCAGTGCAGAGAAGTCAGGTGTATCTGGAGTGTATTGGGACATCAGGGTCTTTTGAAAAGGTGGCACAACCCCTGGAGATTCTCTCGAGAGTCAAGTTGAGATCGTCTCCTCTTGAGGTGGGACTGGATCGCTCGGGTTCCTTTCCTTACGAAGCAGGGAAATGGACCATCCTCTCGAGATGATGAGTAAAAATCGGGGCTCTTCTTGAGTTGTAGTGGGACCCTCGGTGTTCCTCTCGAGTGGATACCAGTATGTTGTGGAACTTCTTGAGTTGCCTCAAAGGTGTCAAGGACCATTTCTAGGCTCAAGAGGGAAGGTGGGATTTCTCTCGAGATGCCGCAACAGACAAGACCTCATCTCGCGTTGAGGGGAGAATCTCCTGGTTTTTCTCTAGTTGTGGCAGCAAACTTGGGGTTCCTCTTGAGTTACGACAGGGACCTCAGGGACCGACTCCTGTGGCCTCAGGAAATTCCAGTCTCCATGTGATTTGCGAAGGGCTTCTCAGAATTCCTCTGCAGTCGCTGCCGGGGCCGAGGTCCCCTTCTGGATTTGAAGCAGGAACCTCAGGTTTCCTCTCCACTGCCGACATGTATCTCGGGGTTCCTCTAGAGTTTCCACAGGGGATTCATTTCTCGTCTCGTGTGGAGACATGCAAGTCAGCTCTCCTCTCAAGCTGGAACAGCA
Organism: Connochaetes taurinus; assembly: GCA_006408615.1. Taxonomy (NCBI): domain Eukaryota; kingdom Metazoa; phylum Chordata; class Mammalia; order Artiodactyla; family Bovidae; genus Connochaetes; species Connochaetes taurinus. The sequence continues at coordinate 171,363 of SJXO01003633.1, read as the reverse complement.
CTGTCAGGCTTCCTTTCATGTTGACATAGGGATTGGTGGCTTTCTCTGGAGATGCCACAGTGCTGGCCCCCCTGCCATTGTGTTTTGAGTTGATCCTCTGGGTGACCGTCGAGTCAGTGCTGGGGAGTCAGGTGTATCTGGAATGCATTGAGACATCGAGGTCTTTTGAAATGGTGGCACGACCCCTGAAGTTCCTCTCGAGTGGCAAGTTGAGACTGCCTCCTCTTGAGGTGTGACGGGAACTCCTGGATTCCTTTCCCGAGGAAGCAGGGAAATGGACCCTCCTCTCTGGATGAGGAGGGAAAACCGGGGCTCTTCTTGAGTTGTGGCAGGACCCTCGGTGTTCCTCTTGAGTGGAGACGGGCACGTCGTTGAAATTCTTGAGTTACCTCAAGGGTGTCCAGGACCTTTTAGAGGTTCAAGAGGGAAGGTGGGGTTTCTCTTGAGACGCCGCAGCGGAAAACGGCCTCATCTCACGTGGAGGGAAGAATCTTCTGGTATTTCTCGAGTTGCGGCAGCAAACTTGGTGTTCCCTTCGAGTTACAGTGGGGACCTCAGGGACCTGCTCGTGGGGGCCTCAGGAACATTCAGTCTCCATGCGATTTGTGAGGGGCCTCTCAGAATTCTTGTGCAGTCGCTGCTGTGGCCGAGGTCCTCATCTGGAGTTGAGGCCGGAACCTCAGATTTCCTCTCCAGTGCCCACATGGAACTCGTGGTTCCTCTGGAGTTTCTACAGTGCAGTAAGGCCTCATCTCGTGTGGAGATATGCAAATCCGCTCTCCTCTCAAGCTGTAAAAGCAGTGTCAGGCTCCCTGTTGGGTTGACACAGGGGTTGTTGTCTTTCTTTCGAGGTGCCACAGGGCTGTCACACCAGCTGTCGTGTTTTGAATCGATCCTGGGGGTAACTATCGAGTCAGCTGCAGGGGAGTCAGGTGTATTTGGAGTGCACTGGGACATCGGGGTCTTTTGAAATGGTGGCAAGACCACTGGAGTTTTTCTCAAGTATCAATTTGAAACCGCCTCCTCTTGAGGTGTGACGCAAAGGCCGGGATTCCTATCCAACGAAGCAGGGAAATGGACCCCCCTCTCAGGGTGAGGAGGGAAAACCAGGGTTCTTCTTGAGTTTTGGCGGGACCCACAGTGTTCCTCTTGAGTGAAGACGGGTATGTCGGGGAATTCTTGAGTTGCCTCAAGGGTGTCCAGGACCCTTTTGAAGGTGAAGAGGGAAGGTGGGGTTTCTCTTGAGATGCTGCACTGGAAAAGGGCCTCATCTCACGTTGAGGGGAGAATCTCGTTTTTTCTCCAGTTGCAGCAGCATACTTGGTGTTTCTCTCGAGTTACAATGGGGACCTCAGGGACCCACTCATGGGGCCTCAGGAGATTGCTGTCTCCATGCGAGTTTCGAGTGGTGTCTTGGGATTCCTCTGAAGTCGCTGCTGGGAATGAGGTCCTCATCTGGAGTTGAGGCTGGAACTTCAAGTTTCCTCTCCAGTGCCGACATGGATCTCAGGGTACCTGTGGAATTTTCAAAGGGGAGTCACGCCTCATCTCATGTGGAAACATGCAAGTCCGCTCTCCTCTCGAGCTGGAAAAGCAGTGTCAGTTTTCCTGTCGGGTTGACATAGGGATCAGTGGCATTCTCTCTCGGTGCCACAGGGCTGTCACTACTGCCATCGTGTTTTGAGTCGATCCTCGGGGTGACCGTCGAGTCAGTGCAGGGGAGTCAGGTGTATCTGGAGTGTATTGTGACATCGGGGTCTTTTGAAATTGTGGCACGACCCCTGGAGTTCCTCTCGAGTGTCAAGTTAAGACCGCCTCCTCTTGAGTCTTGAGTTGCGAGGAGAACTCAGGAATCTTTCCTGACGAATCAGGGAAATGGACCCTCCTCTCAGGATGAGGAAGGAAAACCGGGGCTCTTCTTGAGTTGTGGCAGGACCCTCGGTGTTCCTCTCGAGTGGAAACGGATATGTCGAGGAACTTCTTGAGTTGCCTCAAGGGTGTCAAGTACCCTTTCGAGGCTCAAGAGGAAAGGTGGGATTTCTCTCAACACACCGCAGTAGAAAAAGGCCTCATCTTACATTGAGGGAAGAATATTTTTTTTTTCCGAGTTGCAGCAGTAAACGTGGGGCTCCTCTCAAGTTTCAGTGGGGACATTAGGACCGCTAGTGGGGCCTCAGGAAATCCCAGTCTCCATGCAAGTTGCAAGAGGCCTCTTGGGTTTCCTCTGCAGTCGCTGCCTGGGCCAGGGTCCTCATCTGGAGTTGAGGCTGGAACCTCCAGGTTCCTCCCCAGTGCCGACATGGATCTCGGGTTCTCCGGAGTTTCCACAGGGAAGTCAGACATCATCTCTTTTGGAGACATGCAAGTCCTCTCTCCTTTCGAGCTGGAAAAGCAATGTCAGTCTTCCTGCCGTGTTGACATAGGGATCGGTGGCTTTCTCCCGAGGTGTCTCATGGCTGTCACGCCTGCCATCGTGTTTGAGTCAATCATCAAAGTGACCGTCAAGTCAGTGCAGGGGAGTCAGGTGTATCTGGAGTTCATTGGGATATTGGGTTCTTTGGACATGGTGGCACACTGCCTGCAGTTCCTCTCGAGTGCCAAATTGAGAGCGCCTCCTCTTGAGGTGAAACGGGAATGCTGGGATTCCTTTTCTGACGAAGCAGGAAAATGGATCCTCTTCTCAGGATGAGGTTGGAATACCGGGACTCTTCTTGAGTTGTGGCGGGACCCTCGGTGTTCCTCTCGAGTGGAGACGGGTATGTTGGGAAACTTCTTGAGTTGCCTCAAGGGTGTCAAGGACCCTTTCGAGGCTCCAGAGGGAAAGTGAGATTTCTCTCCAGACTCCGCAGCAGAAAAGGGCCTCATCTTGCATTGAGGGGAGAATCTCTGGGTTTTTCTTGAGTTGCGGTAGCAAACTTGGGGTTCCTTTTGAGTTATGATGGGGGACTCAGGGACCCGCTCATGTGACCTCAAGAAAGTCCAGTCTCCATGAGAGTTGCGAGGGGCCTCTCGGGATTCTTCTGCAGTCGCCGACGGGGCCGATATCCTCATCTGGAGTTGAGGCCAGAACCTCACGGTTCCTCTCCAGTGCCGGCATTGTTCTCAGGGTTCCTCTGGAGTTTCCACAGGAGATTCAGGCCTCATCTCGTGCAGAGACATGCAAGTCCGCTCTCCTTTCGAGCTGGAAAACAGTGTCAGGATTCCTTTCGGGTTGACATAGGGATTGGTGGCGTTCTCTGGAGGTGCCACACGGCTGTCACACCTGCCATCGTGTTTTGAGTCGATCCTCGGTGTGACCGTTGAGTCAGTGCAGATGGAGTGCATTGGGACATTGGGGTCTTTTGGAATGATGGCACGACCCCTGGAGTTCCTCTCTAGGGTCAAGTGAGGCCAATCCCTCTTGAGGTGCGATGGGAAAGCTGGGATTCCTTTCCTTACAAAGCAGGGAAATGGACCCTCCTCTCGGGATAAGGAGGGAAAACCGGCACTCTTCTTGAGTTGTGACGGGATTCTGGGGGTTCCTCTCGAGTGGAGACGGGGATGTCGTGGAACTTCTTGAGTTGCCTCAAGGGTGTCAAGGACCCTTTCGAGGCTCAAGAGGGAAGGTGCCATTTCTCTCGAGATGCTGCATCGAAAAAGGGCCTCAGTTCGCGTTGAGGGGTGAATCTCCTGTTTTTTTTTTTTTTTTTTTTTTGGAGTTGCAGCAGCAAGCTTGGGGTTCCTTTAGAGTTAAGACGAGGACCACAGGGACCTGCTGGTGTGGCCTCAGGAAATTCCAATCCCCATGCGAGTTGTGAGGGGGTCTCTCGGATTCCTCTGCAGTCTCTGCCGGGGCTGTGTTCCTCATCTGGGGGTGAGGTCGGAACCTCAGGTTTCCTCTCCAGTGCCGGCATGGATCTCAGTGTTCCTCTGGAGTTTCCATAGGGGAGTCAGACCTCCTCTCGTGTGGAGACATGCAAGTCCGCTCTCTTCTAGAACTGGAAAAGCAGTGTCAGGGTTCCTGTCAGGTTGACATAGGGATCGGTGGCTTTCTGTCAAGGTGCCACAATGCTGTCACCCCTGCCATTGTGTATTTGGAGGGCATTGGGACATCAAAGTCTTTTGAAGTTGTTGCACGATCCCTGGAGTTTCTCTCGAGTGTCAAGTTGAGGCTGCCTCCTCTTGAGGTGTAACGGGAACACCGGCATTGCTTTCCCGACGAAGCAGGTAAATAGACTCACCTCTCGGGATGAGGAGGGAAAACCGATGCTCTTCTTGAGATGTGGCGGGACCCAGGTGTTCCTCTCGAGTGGAGATGGGTATGTCCAGGAACTTCTTGAGTTTCCTCAAAGGTATCAAGGACCATTCGAGGCACAAGAAACAAGATGGGATTTCTCTCGAGACGCCTCATCTCGCGCTGAGGGGAGAATCTCCTGATTTTTCTCGAGTTGTGCCAGCAAACTTGGGGTTCCTCTTGAATTATGATGGGGACCTCAGGGACCCGCTCATGGGGCTGCAGGAAATCCAGTATCCATGCGAGTTGCGAGGGGCCTCTTGGGATTACTTTGAAGTCTCTGCCGGGGCCGAGATTCTCATCTGGAGTTGAGCCCGGAACCTCAGGTTTCTTCTCCAGTGCCAGCATTGGTCTCAGGGTTCCTCTGGAGTTTCCACAGGGGAGTCAGGCCTCGTCTCAGGTGGATACATGCAACTCCCCTCTCCTCTCAAGCTGGAAAGGCAGTGTCAGACTTCCTGTCATGTCGTCATAGGGATTGGTGGCTTTCTCTTCAGGTTTCTCAGGGTTGTCACACCTACCATCGTGTTTTAAGTCACTCCTCGGGACAACAGTCGAGTCAGTGCAGGTGAGTGAGGTGTATCTGGAGTGCATTGGGACATCGGGTTCTTTTGACATGTTGGGACGACCCCTGGAGTTCCTCTTGAGTGGCAAATTGAAACCCCCTCCTCTTGAGGTGGGACGGGAATGACAGGATTCCTTTCCCGATGAAGCAGGGAAATGGATCCTCCTCTCGGGATGAGGATGGAAAACCGGGGTTCTTATTGAGATTTGGCGGGAACCTCGATGTTCCTCTAGAGTGAAGATGGGTATGTCAGGGAAATTCTTGAGTTGCCTCAAGGGTGTGAAGGTTCCTTTCAAGGCTCAAGGGGGAAGGTGGAATTTTTCTCAAGACACCACATCTGAAAAGGGCCTCATCTAGCGTTGAAGGGAGAATCTTCTGGTTTTTCTTGTGTTGTGGCAGCAAACTTGGGGTTCCTCTTGTGTTACGACGTGGACCTCAGGGACTAGCTTGTGCAGCCTCAGGAAAGTCCAATCTCCATGCGAGTTGCTAGGGGCCTCTAGGGATTCCTCTGCAGTCGCTGCCGGGGCCAAGGTCCTCATCTTGAGTTGAGGCCAAAACCTCAGGGTTCCTCTCCAGTGCCGACATGGATCTCAGGGTTCCTCTGGAATTTCCACAGAGGATTCTTTCCTCATTTCGTGTGGAGATATGCAAGTCCACTTTCCTCTTGAGCTGGAAAACCTGTTTCAGGCTTCCTGTCGGGTTGACATACGGAATCGTGTCTTTCTCTTGAGGTTCCACAGGGCTGTCACACCTGCCATCGTGTTTGGAGTCGATCCTTGGAGTGACGGTCGAGTCAGTTCAGGGGAGTCAGTGTATCTGGAGTGCATTGGAACATCGGGGTCTTATGGAATGGTGGCACGACCCCTGGAGTTCCTCTCGAGTATCAAGTTGACGCCGCCTCCTCTTGAGTTGCGACAGGATTGCCAGGATTCCTTTACCAAAGAATCATGGAAACGAACCTTCCTTCGGGATGAGGAGGTAATACGGCGCTCTTCTTAAGATGTGGCGGGACGCTCGGTGTTCTTCTCGAGTGGAGACGGGGATGTCGGGGAACTTCTTGAGTTGCTTCAAGGGTGTCAAGGACCCTTTCGAAGTTCACCAGGGAATGTGAGATTTCTCTCGAGACACTGCAGCAAAAAAGGGCCTCAGCTCGCATTGAGGGGAGAATCTCCTGGTTTTTCTCGAGTTGTGGCAGCAAACTTGGGGTTCTGTTTGAGTGAGAAGGGGACCACAGGGACCAGCTGGAGTGGCCTCAGAAAAGTCCAGTCACCATGCGAGTTGTGAGGGGCCTCTCTGGATTCCTCTACAGTCACTGCCAGGGCCGAGGTCCTCATCTGGAGTTGAGGCCAGAACGTCAGGTTTCCTCTCCAGTGGTGGCATAGATCTCGGGTGCTGTGGTCCAGCTCCGGTGGAATCAGGGTGATTAGAATGGGATACATATAGGTGAGGGAAATACTTATTTATTTAATTAGAAATATAAAGACAATAAGAGGAAATAGTATAGTAGGAAGTTTTAGTGGAGAAAAGAGCCTGAATAACTTGGCTTACGGGGAAGACCAATAAAATCTCAGGACAAGAGATTTGCACCATCTACATTAGTCTACCAGCGCCCAATTGAATATCGAAGGGTGCCCCGCCTTGGGCTTCCTTTCACGCGGGTCTTAGAAGCCAGGACAGGTAAGTAGATGTGGTGAGCTGCCCTGCTTCAGATGGGAATTCAGCCTGAAATTAGAGTAAAGAAGAGAGGGAGGGAGAGGGAGAAAAAGAGAGAGAGATAAACATGGGGGGGGGGGAGCCAGATTCCCCAAGAAACTAGGCTGAGAGACTAGTCCGAGAAACTCATCCATCCTTTATTGTTCAAAAGGCTTTTTATACTTTTGATAATACATGGAGATCAGTGGGTAACACAAACTTATGCAGCGTTAGCAGCCCAGATTCTTATCAAAACCAGGCTTTTCTCTCTGCATATCTAATTGTATAGACAAATCTTAGGTAATTTACATCATCTTCCGGAAAAAAAGAGCTAATTAACATTTTACAGTCCTTTTCTGATAAGATTTCTCAACCAGAAGGCTTATTTGTGTTGATCTTCCCAAAGTCTGGTACCACTCTCACAAAAACACTAAATAAAGTTACATTCTTCCACAGCAAAGATACAGAAATTTATAACAAGTAAAAGGAGTACAGTGATTTATAACAAAAGAGAAATAATTAACTCAAAAGTCTAGTGTTGCTAACATCAAAACTACTAAATATCTTTTTTCATATCCTGTTTACATTGATTAACATCCTCCCAGGTGCCTAAAAGATAAAGAATATGGAGGCCTGTTGGCAATCATTGAGTCAACAGTGAAAAACAGTCACCAATAAGATTTTTAGCTCTTTAGAAAAGGCTCTGTATCTTTAAGATGCTTTTAAGCCTTGTGCCTCTCGCAGTTGGGGGGCTGTAAGCAATTCACAAGCTGTAAGAGGTCCGGGGGAACCTGTTAGGCAAGCTAGAGAGCTTTCAGAGAGGTTTAACTGAAACATCCCTTTCAAATGCAGAAGACTAAGGCCCTGATTTGACTTTTTCCAGAGAGTGTCAGAAAAGTGAAAAAGCAGAGTACAAAGGCCGGCAGATATTTGGTTATGGGGATACATTCCTGGGAAATACCAGGTGGACTCCCTGAGATTTGACTCGCATTGCCCATCAAATCTCTGCCGCATGACCTTGTCACGGGTGGGATTCCTCTGGCTGGCTGCCAACACTCGTGGTTCCTCTAGAGTTTCCACAGGGGAGTCAGGCCTCGTCTCGTGTGGAGACATGCCAAGTCCACTCTCCTCTCGAGCTGGAAAAGCAGTGTCAGGCTTCCTGTCGTGTTGACATAGGGATCAGTGGCTTTCTCTTGAGGTGCCATGGGGCTGTCACACCTGCCATCGTGTTTTGAGTCGATCCTCGGGGTGACCATCCAGTAAGTGCAGGGGAGTCAGGTGCATCTGGAGTGCATTGGGACATCGGGGTCTTTTGAAATGGTGGCAAGACCACTGAAGTTTCTTTCGAGGGTAAAGTTGAGGCCGCCCCCTCTTGAGGTGAGACGGGAACACTGGGATTCCTTTCCCGATGAAGCAGGGAAATGGACCCTCCTCTCGAGATGAGGAGGGAAAAACGGGGCTCTTCTTGAGTTGTGTTGGGACCTTCGTAGCTCCTCTCGAGTGGAGACGGGTATGTCGTGGAACTTCTTGAGTTGCCTCAAGGGTGTCTAGTACCCTTTCAAGACTCAAGAGGGAAAGTGGGATTTCTTTCGAGATGCCTCAGTGGAAGAGGGCCTCATCTCGCTTTGACGGGAGAATTTCCTGGTTTCTCTCCAGTTGCGCCAGCAAACGTGGGGTTCCTATCAAGTTATGACCAGGACCTCAGGGACTCGCTCGTGGGGCTTCAGGAAAGTCCAGTCTCCAAGCGAGTTGCTAGAGACCTCTTGGGATTCCTCTGCAGTCACTGCCGGGGTCCAGGTCCTCACTGGAGTTGAGGCCATAAACTCTGGGTTCCTCTCCAGTGCCGCAAGGATCTCAGGGTTCCTCTGGAGTTTCCACACGGGAGTCAGGCCTCGTCTCGTGTGGAGTCATGCAAATCATCTCTCCTCTCGAGCTGGAAAAGCAGTGTCAGTCTTCCTGTTGGATTGACATAGTGATCAGTGGCTATCTCTCATCATGCCACAGGGCTGTCACACGTGCCATCGTGTTTTGAGTCGATCCTCAGGGTGACCGTTGAATCAGTGCAGGGGAGTGAGGTGTATCTGGAGTGCATTGGGACATCGGGGTCTTTTGAAACGGTGGTAAGACACCTGGAGTTCCTCTCGAGTGTCAAGTTGAGGCCTCCTCTACTTGAGGTGTGACGGGAACGCCAGGATTCCTTTCCTGAAGAAGCAGGGAAACGGACCCTCCTCTCGGGATGAGGAGGGAAAACCAGGGCTCGTCGTGAGTTGCAGCAGGACCCTTGGTGATCTTTTCGAGTGGAGATGGGTATGTTGGGGAACTTCTTGAGTTGCCTTAAGGGTGTCAAGGACCCTTTTGAAGCTGAAGAGGGAAGGTGGGATTTCTCCTGAGACGCCGCAGCAGGAACGGGCCTCATCTCACGTTGAAGGAAGAATCTCCTGGTTTTCTCTTGTTGTGGCAGAAAACTTGGGGTTCCTCTCGAATTACTTCAGGATCTCAGGGACCAGCTCTATGGCCTCAGGAAAATCCAGTCTCCATGCAAGTTGCGTGGAGCCTCTGGGGATTCCTCTGCAGTCACTGCCGGGGCAGAGGTCCTCATCTGGAGTTCAGGCCGGAAACTCAGGCTTCCTCTCCTGTGCCGGCATGGATGTTGTGGTTCCTCTGGAGACTCCACAGGGGAGTCAGGCCTCGTCTCATGTGGAGACATGCAAGTCCACTGTCTTCTCGAGTTGGAAAAGCAGTGTCAGGCTTCCTGTCAAGTTGGCATGGGGATCGGTGGCTTTCTCTCGAGGTGCCACAAGACTGTCACACCTGCCATCATGTTTTGAGTCGATTGTTGGTGTGACTGTCGAGTCAGTACAGGGGAGTCAGGTGTATCTGGAGTGCATTGAGACATTGGGGTCTTTTGAAATGGTGGCACGAGCCCTGGAGTTCCTCTTGAGTGTCAAGTTGAGGCCGCCTCCTCTTGAGATTCGACGGGAAAATCCAGGATTCCTTTCCCGACGAAACAGGGAAACGGACCCTCCTCTCGGGATGAGGAGGGAAAACTGTGGCTCTTCTTGAGTTGTGGTGGGACCCTCTGTGTTCCTCGAGAGTGGAGCCGGGTATGTTGGGGAAGTTCTTGAGTTGCCTCAAGGGTGGCAAGGACCCTTTCGAGGAACAAGAGGTAAGGCGTGATTTCTCTCGAGACTCCACAGCAGAAAAGGACCTCATCTCGCTTTGAGGGGCGAATCTCCTGTTTTTTCTCGAGTTGCAGAGGGAAACTTGGGGTTTCTCTCGAGTTACGACTGAGAACTCCGGAACCCGCTCTAGTGGCCTCACGAAAGTCCAGTCTCCCTGCGAGTTGTGAGGGGCCTCTCGGGATTCCTCTGCAGTCGCTGCCAGGGCAGAGGTCCTCATCTGGAGTTTGTTCCAGAACCTCAAGATTCCTCTCCAGTGCCGGCATTGCTTTCGGGGTTCCTCTGGAGTTTCCACAGGGGAGTAAGGCCTCGTCTTATTAGAAGACATGCAAGTCCGCTCTCCTTTTGAGCTGGAAAACAGTGTCAGGCTTCCTGTCGGGTTGACAGAAGGAACAGTTGCTTTCTCTGGAGGTGTTACTGGGCTCTCACACCTGCCTTCATGTTTTGATTAGATCCTCGAGGAGACCGTCGAGCCAGTGAAGGGGAATCAGGTCTATCTGAAGTGCATTGGGACATCAGGGCCTTTTGAAATAGTGGCACGATTCCTGGGGTTCCTCTCGAGTGTCAAGTTTAGGCTGCCTCTTCTTGAGGTGCGACGGGAACTCCTGGATTCCTTTCCCGATGAAGCAGGGAAATGGACACACCTCTTGGGATGAGCAGGAAAAACCGGTACTCTTCTTGAGTTGTGGCGAGACCCTCGGTGTTCCTCTCGAGTGGAGATTGGTATGTCGGGGAACTTCTTGAGTGGCCTCGATGGTGTCAAGGCCCTTTCAAGACTCAAAAGGAAAGGCGGGGTTTCTCTCGAGATGCTGCTTAGGAAAAGGGCCTGATCTGGCGTTGAGGGGAGAATCTTTTGGTTTTTCTCGAGTTGCGGCAGCAAACATGGGGTTCCTCTTGAGTAACGACGATGACCTCAGGGACCCGCTCATGGGGCCTCAGGAAAGTCCAGTCACCATGCGAGTTGCCAGGGGCCTCTCAGGATTCCTCTGCAGTCGCTGCCGGGGCCGAGGTCCTCATGTGGATTTGAGGGCAGAACCATAGGATTCCTTTCTAGTGCCGACATGGATCTCGGGGTTCCTCTGGAGTTTCCACAGGGGAGTCAGGCCTCTTCTCGTGTGGAGACATGCATGTCCGCTCTCTCTAGAGATGGAAAATCAATGTCAGGCTTCCTGTCGGGCTGACATAGGTATTGGTGGCTGTCAAAATTGCCATCGTGTTTTGAGTCGATCCTCGGAGTGACCATCGAGTCAATGCAGGAGAGTCAGGTGTATCTGCAGTACATTGGGACATCGGGATCTTTTGAAGTGGTGGCATGACCCCTGGAGTTCCTCTCGAGTGTCAAGTTAAGACCACCTCTACTTGAGGTTCCTCAGGAATGCTGGGATTCCTTTCCTGAAGAAGCAGGGAAATGGACCCTCCTCTCGAGATGAGGAGGGAAAAACGGGGCTCTTCTTGAGTTGTGGCGGGACCTTCGTTGTTCCTTTTGAGTGGAGACGGGTATGTTGTGGAACTTCTTTAGTTGCTTCAAGGGTGTCTAGTACCCTTTCGAGACTCAAGAGGGAAAGTGGGATTTCTCTCAAGACGCCTCAATGGAAAAGGTCTTCATCTCGCGATGAGGTGAGAATCTCCTGGTTTTTCTCGAGTTGGAGTAACAAACTTGGGGTTCCTCTCGAGTTAAGTCTGGGAACTCAGGGACCCACTCATGGGGTCTCATGAAAGTCCAGTCTCCTTGAGAGTTGTGAGGGGCCTCTCAGGATTCCTCTGCAGTCACTGCCAGGGCTGAGGTCCTCATATGGATTTGAGGCGGAACCTCAGGTTTCCTCTCCAGAGCCGACATGGAACTCGGGGTTCCTCTGGAGTTTTCACAGGGGATTCAGGCCTCGTCTCGTGTGTAGACATGCATGTCTGCTCTCCTCTAGAGCTGGAACAGCAGTGTCAGGCTTCCTGTCTGGTTGACATAGGGATCAGTGGCTTTCTCTCGAGGTGCCACAGGGCTCTCACACCTGCCATCAAGTTTTGAGTCGATCCTCAGGGTGACCATCGAGTCAGTGCCAGGGATTCAGGTATATCTGGGGTGCATTGGGACATCAGGGTCTTTTGAAATGGTGGCACGACCCCTGGAGTTCTTCTCGAGTGTCAAGTTGAGCCCACCTCCTCTTGAGGTGCAACGGGAACGCCGGTATTCCTTTCCTGAAGAATCACAGAAACAGACCATCATCTCAAAATGAGGAGGGAAACCAGGGCACTTCTTGAGTTATGGCAGGACACTCGGTGTTCCTTTCGAGTGGAGTCGGGTATGTCGCGTAACTTCTTGAGTTGCCTCAGGGTTTCAAAGACCCTTTCAAGGCTAAAGAGCAAATGTGGGATTTCTGTCAAGACACCACAGCAAAAAAGGGCCTCATCTCTCGTTGAGACAAGAATCTTCTGGATTTTCTCGAGTTGCGGCTGGAAAATTGGGGTTCCACTCGAGTTAGAATGGGGACCTCAGAGACCCGCTCATGTGGCCTCAGGAAAGTCTAGTCTCCATGCAAGTTGAGACAGGCCTCTTGGGGTTCCTCTCCAGTCGATGCCGGGTCCTAGGTCCTCATCTGGATTTGAGGCTGAAACCTCAGTGTTCCTCTCCAATGCTGACATGGATCTCGGCATTTCTATGGAGTTTCAAAGGGGAGTCAGGCCTCGTTTCTTGTGGAGCCATGCAAGTGCACTTTCCTCTCGAGCTGTAACAGTAGTGTCAGGCTTCCTGTAGAGTAGACATTGGGATCTGTGGCTTTCTCTCGAGGTGCTGCTGGGCTGTCACAAGTGCCATCTTGTGAAACAATACTCGGTCTGACAATCGAGTCAGTGCAGGGGAATATGGTGTATCTGGAGTGGATTGGGACAAGGTGTCTTTTGGAATGGTGGCACGTCCCCAGGAGTTACCCTCGACTTTCAAGTGGAGACCGCCTCCTCTTGAGGTTTGAAGGGAACACCGGGATTCCTTTCCCAATGAAGCAGTGTAATGGAACCTCATATCCAAATGAGGAGGAAAACAGGGCTCTTCTCGAGTTGTGGCAGAACCCTCAGTGTTTTCCTCAGGTGGAGATGGGTATGTCGGGGAACTTCTGGAGCTGCATCAAGGGCGTCAAGGACCCTTTCAAGACTCAAGAGGGATGGTGGGATTTCTCTCGAGACATCGCAGTGGAAATGGGCCTCACCTCGCGTTGAGGGGAGAATCTCCTGGTTTTTCTCGAGTTGCGGAAGGAAACTTAGGTTTCCTCTCAAGTTATGACAGGGATCTCATGGACCTGCTCGTGTTGCATCAGGAAAGTCCAGTCTCCATGCGAGTTGCAAGGGGCCTCTCGGGATTCCTTTCCAGTCACTGCCAGATCCTAGGTGCTCATCTGGAACTGAGGCAAGAACCGCAGATTTCCTCTCCAGTTCTGTCATGGATCTTGGGGTTCCTATGGAGTTTCAACAGGGGAGTCAGCCTCGTCTCGTGTGGAGACATGAAAGTCAGCTTTCCTCTCGAGCTAGAAAAGCAGTGTCAGGCTTCCAGACGAGTTGACATAGGGAACGGTGGCTTTCTCTTGAGGTGTCACAGGGTTGTCAAACCTGGCATCGTTTTTTGAGTCGATCCTCGGGGTGACCGTCGAGTCAGTGCAGGGGAGGCAGGTGTATCTGGAGTGGACTGGGACATCGTGGTCTTTTGGAATTGTGCCACGACCACTGGAATTCTTCTCAAATTTCAAGTTGAGACCGCTTCCTCTTGAGGTATGTCGGGAATGCAGGGATTTCTTTCTCAACGGAGCAGGGAAATGGACCCTCATCTCAAGATGAGGAGGGAAACCTGTGCTCTTCTTGAATTGTGGCAGGACACTTGGTGTTCCTCTTGAGTGGAGACGGGTAAGTACTGGAACTTCTTGAGTTGCCTCAAGGGTGTCAAGGACACTTTCAAGGCCCAACAGAGAAGGTGGGACTTCTCTTGAGACGCTGCAGCGGAAAAAGGCCTCATCTAGCGTTGAGGGTAGAATCTCCTGGTTTTTCTCTAATTGCAGCAGGAAACTTGAGGTTCCTCTTGAGTTACTACAGGGACCTCAGGGACCCGCTCGTGTTTCCTCAGGAAAGTCTAATCTCCATGCGAGTTGATAGGGGCCTCTCGAGATTCCTCTCCAGTCATTCTCGTGTCCGCGGTCCTCATTTGGAGATGAGGCTGGAGCCTCAGGGTTCCTCTGCAGTGCTGACATGGATCTCCAGGTTCCTCTGGAGTTTCCACAGGAGAGTCAGGCCTCATCTAGTGTGGAGACATGTAAGTCCGCCTTCCTCTTGAGTTGGAAAAGCAGTGTCTGGCTTCCTTTCAAGTTGACATAGGGTTTGGTGGCTTTCTCTCAAGGTTCCACTGGGCTGTCATTCCTGCCATTGTGTTTTGAATCGATCCTCGGGGTGACCATTGAACCAGTTCACAGGAGTCAGGATTATCTCGAATGGATTGGGACATCAGGGTCTTTTGGAATTGTGGCATGACCCCTGGAGTTCCTCTCGAGGTTCAATTTGAGACCACCTCCACTTGAGGTGCGACGGGAACCCCCAGATTCCTTTCACGACGAAGCAGGGAAATGGACACTCATCTCGAGATGAGGAGGGAAAACCTGGGCTCTTCTTGATTGTGATGGGACCCACGATGTTCCTCTCGACTGGAGACGGATATGTCGGGGATCTTCTTGAGTTGCCTCAAGGGTGTCAAGGAACTTTCCAAGGCTAATGACAGAAGGTGGAATTTCTCTCGAGACACCGCAGTGCAAAAGGGCCTCATCTCGCAATGAGGGTAGAATCTCCTGGATATTCTCGAGTTGCAGCAGGAAACATGGAGTTCCTCTCGAGTTGCGACAGGAACCTCAGAGACCCGCTCCTGTTGCCTCAGGAAAGTCCAGTTGCAAGGGGCCTCCCAGGATTCCTCTCCAGCTGCTGCCGGGGCCGTCCTCCTCATCTGGAGTTGAGGCCACAACCTCAGGCTTCCTCTCTGGTGCTGAAAAAGACCTTGCCGTTCCTCTGGAGATTCCACAGGGGAGTCAGGGCTAGTCTTGTGTGCAGACATGCAAGCCGGCTTTCCTCTCAAGCTGGAAAAGCAGTGTCAGTTTTCCTGTCGAGTTGACATAGGGATGGGTGGCTTTCTCTCAAGGTGTCACAGAGCTGTCACCCCTGCCATCGTGTTTTGAGTCGATTGTCGGTGTGATCGTCGAGTCATTGCAGGGGAGTCAGGTGTATCTGGAGTGGATTGGGACATAAGGGTCTTTTGGATTGGTGGCATGACCCCTTGAGTTCCTCTCGAGGTTCAAGTTGATACCGCCTCCTCTTGAGATGCGATGGGAACTCCGGGATATCTTTCTTGACGAAGCAGGTAAATGGACTTTCATCTCGAGATGAGGGAAACCCGGGGCTCTTCTTGATTTGTGGCGGGACCCTCGGTGTTCCTCTCGAGTGGAGACAGGTATGTCGGAGAACTACTTGAGTTGCCTCAAGGGTGTCAATGACTCTTTCGAGGCTCAAGAGGGAAGGTGGGATTTCTCTTGAGACATGGCAGTGCAAAGGGCATCATCTCGCATTGAAGGGAGAGTCTCCTGGTTTCTCTCGACTTGGGGCAGGAAACTCGGGATTCCCCTTGACTTACAACAGGGACCTCAGGGACCTGCTCGTGTGGCCTCAGGAAAGGCCAGTCTCCATGCGAGTTGCGAGGGTTCTCTCGGGATTCCTCTCCAGTTAGTGCTGGGTTCTTGGTCCTCACTGGACCTTAGGCTGGAACTTTGGGGTTACTCGCCAGTGATCACATGGATCTCGGTGTTCCTATGGAGTGTCAACAGGGGAGTCAAGCCTTGTCTCGTGTGTAGACATGCAAGTCTGCTTTCCTCCCGTGCTGTAACTGTAGTGTCAACTTCCTGTCTAGGTGACATAGAGATCGATGTCTTCCTCTCGAGGTGCCATGGGGCTGTCACACTTGCCATCATGTTGTGACTAGATACTCAGGATGACAGTCGAGTTAGTGCAGGGTAATCAGGTGTATCTGGAGTGTATTGGGACATCGGGGTCTTTTGAAATGGTGATACGACCCCTGGAGTCCTCACGAATTTCAAGTGGAGACTGTCTCCTCTTGAGGTGCGATGCGAAAGACAGGATTCCTTCCAAGATGAAGCAGGGAAATGGACCCTCATCTCGAGATGAGGAGGGAAAACCGGGGCTCTTTTTGAGTTGTGGCGGGACCCTCGGTGTTCCTTTCGAGTGGAGATGATTATGTTGGGAAATTCTTGAGTTGCATCAAAGGTGTCAAGGACACTTTTGAGGCTCAAGAGGGAAGGTGGGATTTCCCTCGTGATGCCGCAGTGGATAAAGGCAACATCAAGCATTGAGGAAAGAATCTCCTGATTTTTCTCTATTTGTGGCAGGAAATTTGGGGTTCCTTTTGAGTTACGACGGGGACCTCAGGGACCTGCTCGTGTTGCCTCAGGAAAGTCCAATCTCCTTGTGAGTTGAGAGGGGCCTCTTGGGAATCCTCTGCAGTCTCTGCCGGGGCCGAGGTCCTCATCTGGAGTTGAGGCCAGAACCTCAGGGTTCCTCTCCAGTGCTGACATGGATCTTGACATTCCTATGGAGTTTCAAAGGGGAGTCAGGCCTCGTTTCTTGTGGAGCCATGCAAGTGCGCTTTCCTCTCGAGCTGTAACAGTAGTGTCAGGCTTCCTGTAGAGTAAACATTGGGATCTGTGCCTTTCTCTTAGGGGCCAGAGGGCTGTCACACGTGCAATCGGGTGGTGAGCTGATACTCGGTCTGACAGTCGAGTCAGTGCAGGGGAATACAGTGTACCTGGTGTGGATTGGGACAAGGTGTCTTTTGGAATGGTAGTACATCCCCAGGAGTTACCCTCGACTTGCAAGTGGAGACTCCTCCTCTTGACGTTTGATGGGAACACCGGGATTCCTTTCCCAAAGAAGCAGTGTAATGAACCCTCATATCGAAATGAGGAGGGAAAAACAGGGCTCTTTTTGAGTTGTGGCAGGACCCTCGGTGTTCCTCTTGAGTAGAGACGAGTATGTTGGGGAACTTCTGGAGTTGCATCAAGGGTGTCAAGGACCCTTTCGAGGCACAATAGGGAAGGTGGAATTTCTCTTATGACGCTGCAGAGGAAAAGGGACTCACTTCGCATTGAGAGGAGAATCTCCTGGTTTTTCTCGAGTTGCGAAAGGAAACTTAGGTTTCCTCTCCAGGTATGACTGGGACGTCATGGACCCGCTCATGTTGCCTCAGGACAGTCCAGTCTCCATGCGATTTGCGAGGGGCTTCTCGGGTTTCCTCTCTAGTCTCTGCCGGATCCTAGTGCTCATCTGGAACTGAGGCCAGAACCTCAGGTTTCCTCTCCAGTGCTGACGTGTATTTCGGTGTTCCTATGGAGTTTCAACAGGGCAGTCAGCCTCGTCTCTTGTGGGTACATGCAAGTCCGCTTTCCTCTAGAGCTGAAAAAGCAGTGTCAGGCTTCCTGTCGAATTGACATAGGGATTGGTGGCTTTCTCTCGGGGTGTCACAGGGCTGTCACACCTGCCATCTTGTTTTTAGTCGATCCTCACGGTGACTGTCGAGTCAGCGCAGGGGAGTCAGGTGTATCTGGAGTGCATTGGGACATCGGCATCTTTTGGAATGGCGGCACAACCCCTGGAGTTCCTCTCGACTTTCAACTCGAGAACGCCTCCTCTTGAGGTGCGACATGAATGCCGGGATTCCTTTCCTGACGAAGCAAGGTAATGGACCTTCATCTCGAGATGAGGATGGAAAAACGGGGCTCTTCTTCAGTTGTGGCGGTACCCTCAGTATTCCTGTCGAGTGGAGACGGGTATGTTGGGGAACTTCTTGAGTTGCCTCAAGGGTGTCAAGGACTCTTTCGAAGCTCCTGAGGGAAGGTGGATTTCTCTCGAGACGCCACCATGGAAAAGGGCTTCATGTCGCATTGAGGGAGAATCTCTTGGATTTTCTGGAGTTGTGGCAGGAAACATGGGATTTCTCTTGAGTTACGACGGAAACCTCAGGGACCCGCTCTTGTTGCCTCAGGAAAGTCAAGTCTCCATGCGATTTGTGAGGGCCCTCTCAGGATTCCTCTCCAGTCGGTGCCAGGTACTAGGTCCTCATCTAGAGCTGATGCCGGAACCTCAAGGCCGGAAGCCAGAGTGAGGAACTCTGCCCATATTAAAGGTCATGAGGAAGGATGCTATGGCATATGCAAAGTTAGGATCAAGCCTCAGGAGATTCCCTGTTCCCGACCATCTACCCCAAACCAGAGTTTGCCTACTTTACTGCTTTATGCTCTCACTTACACCTCTGTCTTTATCGGGGGCTATCCCCCACCACCTTTCTCGGAGACGGAGTTAACTTGCAGCTCCAGTCAATAAAAATTCCTGGGCATGACAAGAGTGTTTCAACTTACAAACTCCTCTGAAAGTTTTCTGCCTAAGCAGGTTCGTCTGGCCACATGTAATTGGTTATAGCCTCCCAACCATGAGAGGCACGAGATGCTTTAAACTTTCTAAATACAGATTCTTTTAAGAAGTTAGAAATTATTAGTATAGTGGGTTGGTTACAAATTATACTGGTGAAGGGTTTTCATTTGTTGGGCCAATATTTGCTCCTAAGTTTCCATATTCCTTGCCCTTATACACATTAATGAATATATCTAGCATAGAAGAGAAATAATTATTAATTTGGTATTAATCATGCTAATCCTTAGCCTAAGTAAATTCCTTTCTCGATTGTAACCCACTTCAACTTCACCCTATGGGAATGCAACTTTATCTGCTACCTTCAGAGGGTGGCGACTGGTTTAAGAAAATTCACCCCTGGAAAATAGTTTTTCTGGTTGACTGACCGTTATCAGAAAGAAAGGGTCATAAAATGTCAGCAGGCCTCATGGCCAGAAGATAATGTAAAGCCACCTAAGACCTTTTGTATACATTTATCTGAAGCACCTGATTTTGATAAAGGTCAGGTCTCCTTACCCCACGTGACTTTGTATTCTATCTCTATGTATAATAAAAAGTGTATAAGCAAACTGGAAAAATAAAGAAAATAGACCAGTTCCTGGAAAGACTAGTTTCCCCAGTGTGGTCTTTTCTCATTCTCTTCTTTACTGGCTGAATTCCCATCTGGAGCGTGGAGGCTTGCCATGTCTAGTTATTTGCCCTGGCTCTAAGACCCACGCAAGAGGGAGCCCAAGGTGGGCCAACCTCCACTATTCAAACGGGTGCCAGTGGCCTAACATAGATCATGCAAATTTCTTGTCCTGTGGTTTTATTAGTTTTCCGTGTAAACCAAGATATTCAGCTTCTTTTCTCCACTAAATTTCCCACTACACTATTCTTTCCTAATCTATCTTTATATTTCTAATTAAATAGTCCTTTCTCAGACTCCAACTCCGTCCCCGCATCGAATTCTTTGGACATACCAGGGCTGGAACCCGGCATGTCGGGGAAATTCTTGAGTTGCATCAAGGGTGTCAAGGACCCTTTCAAGGCTCAAGAGGGAAGGTGGGATTTCTCTAGAAACGTGGCAGCGCAAAGGGCATCATCTCACGTTGAAGGGAGAATCTCCTGTTTTTTCTTGAGTTGGGGCAGGAAACTTAGCGTTCCTCTCAAGTTACGATGGGGACCTCAGGGACCCGCTTGTGTTGCCTCAGAAAAGTCAAGACCCAATGCAAGTTGCGAGGGGCCTCTCGGGATTCCTCTCCAGTTGGTGCTGGGTCCAAGGTCCTCATCTGGAGCTGAGGCCACAACCTTAGGCTTCCTCTCCAGTGCTGACATGAATCTCATTGTTTATATGCAGTTTCAACAGGGGAGTCAGGCCTAGTCTCGTGTGGAGACATGCAAGTCCGCTTTCCTCCCAAGCTGTAACAGTAGTGTCAGGGTTCCTGTCGAGTTGACATAGGGATCTGTGGCTTTCTTGTGAGGTTCCACAAGGCTGTCACACATGCCATCATGTTGTGAGACGATGCTCGGGTAACAGTTGAATAAGTGCAGCTGAAACAGTGGTATCTGGGGTGGATTGGGACACTGGGGTCTTTTGGAATGATAGCACGACCCCTGGAGTTCCTCTCAACTTTCAGTTTGAGACCATCTCCTCTTGAGATGTGATGGGAATGCCTGGATTCCTTTCCCGACGAAACAGGGAAATGGACCCTCATATCCAGATGAGGAGGAAAAAACGGAGCTCTTCTTGAATTGTGGCAGGGCCCACAGTGTTCCTCTCGAGTGGAGACGGATATGTCGGTAAATTTCTTGAGTTGCACCAACTTTCAAGGCTCAGAGGGAAGGTAGGATTTCTCTCAAGACACTGCAGCCTCATCTCGCATTGAGGGGACAATATCCTGGTTTTCATCGATGTGTGGCGGAAACTTGGGGTTCCTTTTGAGTTACAATGGGGACCTCAGGGACCCGCTCATATTGCCTCAGGAAAATCCAGTCTCCATGTGAGTTCTGAGGGGCCTCTCAATTTCCTCTCCAATCGGTGCTGGAGCCTAGGTCCTCATCTGGAGCTGAGGCCGAAACCTCAGTGTTCTTCTCCATTGCTGACATGGATCTCGGGGTTCCTGTGTAGTTTCAACAGGGGAGTCACTCCACTCCACTCATCTCGTGTGGAGACATGCAAGTCCGCTTTCCTCTTGAGCTGTAACAGTATTGTCAGGCTTCCTGTCGAGTTGACATAGGGATCTGTGGCTTTCTATCGAGGTGCCACAGGGCTCTCACACGTGCCATCGTGTTTTGAGTGGATCCTCGGGGTGACAGTCGAGTCAGTGCAGGGGAATCAGGTGTATCCGGAGTGGATTGGGACATCGGGCTCTTTTGGAATGGTGGCACGACCCCTGGAGTTCCTCTCACTTTCAAGTTGAGACCACCTCCTCTTGAGTTGCGATGGGAAAGCTGGGATTCCTTTCCCAATAAATCAGGGAAATGGACCCTCATCTCGAGATGAGGAGGGACAAACGGGACTCTTCTTGAGTTGTGGCGTGACCCTTGGTGTTCTTCTCTAGTGGAGACTGTTATGTTGGTGCCGGGAGCCAGCACAAGAGATCCTAACCATGACAAATTCATGCAGAGAGACCTGACGGGCAAGTTGAGTCAGGTGTCAAGGGGTCCTCTGTCTGAGCATCTACCCCGAAACCAAAATCTGTTTGTTTACTGTCTGCTATACTATATTCTTCTGATATTACAGGGGGCTATCCAAGACCACATTTCTCTGGGAAAAGTTAACTTAGAGCTCCAACAGTCTCCTGCATATGAAAACAATGTCTCGGTTTAAACTCCTTTGATGGCTTTCTAACTTACCTGACAGGTCTGCCCATTCTTCAACAACATGTGATTGTTTACAGACCCCCAACCAGGAGAGGCATGAAGCTTAAAACCTCCTAAACATATAGAGCCTTTTAGAGATAGGAATTAGTTTGGTGAAGAGATTGTTGAGTTAATGTTTGCCACCAGGCCTCCATATCCTTTATCTTTTGGGCACCTGAGAAAATATTAATCAATGTAATCGGGATGCAGAAATAGGAATATAGTGGTTTTAATGTTAGCAACACTAGACTTTTGAGTTAATGAATTTTCCCTTTGTTATAAATCACTGTACTCCTCTTTCATTGTTATAAATTGTGTCCTTGCTATGTAAGAATGTAACTTTATTTAGTGCTTTCTGAGAGTGGCCAGACTTTGGGAAGAACAACACTATTACCATTATCAGAAAAGGGCTGTAAATGTTAATTTGTTTTCTGGCCAGAAGATGATGTAAATCGCCTAAGACTTGTGTATACAGCTAGGAATGCAGAGAGAAAGCCTTGTGTCGATAAGAGGCAGGCTGTTGATGCTGCATAATTTTGTTTTATCCATTGATCTCTATGTACAATCAAAAGTATAAAAGGGTTTTCTGGACAATAAACGATGGGCCAGGTTCTCAGAACAGCTTCTGGAACTTGTTTCTTGGAAATCTGTCTCCCCCTGTGTCGAATCTCTGGCTCTCTGTTTCTCCCTCTCCCTCCCTCTCCATTTCACGCTGAATTCTCATCTGGAGTGTGGAGGCTCGCCAATTCGACTTACTTGCCCTGGATTCTAAGAGGCACTAGAGAGGGAGCCTAAGGCGGGGCAACCTTCGCTATTCAAACTGAAGCCGGTGGCCTGATGTAGATGGTGCAAAACTCTTGGCCTGAGGTTTTATTAATTTTCTGCATAAGCCGAGTTATTCAGCCTCTTTTCTCCACTAAATTTCTCACTACACTATTCTTACCTAATCTCTCTTTATATTTCTAATTAAATAGTCCTTTCCCAGACTCCGACTCCATCCCTACATTGAATTCCTTGGATCCACCAGGGCTGGAACCCAGCATGTCAGGGAACTTCATGAGTTGCATCCAGGGTGTCAAGGCCCCTTTTGAGGCTCAAGAGTGGAGGTGGGATTTCTCTCAAGATGCCGCAGTGGAAAACAACCTCATCTCGCATTGAGGGGAGAATCTCTTGTTTTTTCTCTACTTGCAGCAGAACACTTGGGGTTCCACTCAAGTTATGACGGGTACCTAAGGGAACACTTGTGTTGCCTCAGGAAAGTCCAGTCTCCATGCAAGTTGCGAGGGGCCCCTCAGGATACCTCGCCAGTCGGTGCTGGATCCTAGGTCCACATCTGGAGCTGAGGCTGGAACCTCAGGCTTCCTTTCCAGTTCTGACATGGATCTTGGGGTTCCTATGGAGTTTCCACAGGGGAGTCAGGCCTCGTCACGTGTAGAGAAATGCAAATCCGCTTTTCTCTCAAGCTGTCGAAATAATGTCAGGCTTCCTGTAGAGTTGACATATGGATCTGTGGCTTTCTCTCAAGTTGCCAAAGCGCTGTCACACCTGCCATCGCATTGTGAGTTGGTACTTGGGGTTACAGTCCAGTCAATGAAGAGGAATCAGTTGTATCTGCTGTGGATTGGGATATCGGGGTCTTTTGGAATGGTGGCACGACCCCTGGAGTTCCTCTCGACTTTCAAGTTGAGGCCACACCCTCTTGAGGAGTGACAGGAACACCGGGATTTCTTTCACAACGAATCAGGGAAATGGACTCCATCTCAAGATGAGGAGGGAAAAGTGGCTCTTCTTGAGTTGCGTCGGGACCCACGGTGTTTCTCTCGAGTGCAGACGGATATGTCACGAAATTTCTTGAGTTGCATCAAGGGGTCAAGGATTTTTTCGAGGCTCAAAAGGGAATGTGGAATTGCTTTTGAAATGCCTCATCTCGCGTTGAGGGGGAAATCTCCTGGTTTTTCTTGAGTTGCTGCAGAAAACTCGGGTTCCTCTTGAGTTATGTCAGGGACCTCAGACACTTGCTCATGTTGCCTTAGGAAAGTCCAGTCTCCATGAAAGTTGCGAGGGGCCACTCGGGATTCCTCTTCAGTCGGTGCCAGGTCCTGGGTCCTCATCTGGAGCTAAGGCCAGAATCTCAGGTTTCTTCTCCAATGCTGACCTGGATCTCGGGGTTACTATGGAGTTTCAACAGGGGAGTCAGGCCTCGTCCCGTGTGGAGACATGCAAGTCCGCTTTCCTCTTGAGCTGTAACAGTAGTTTCAGGCTTCCTGTCGAGTTGACATAGGGATCTGTGGCTTTCTTGCGAGGTGCCACTGGGGTCTCACACCTGCCGTCGTGTCTGGAGTCAATACTCTGGGTGACAGTCGAGTCAGTGCAGAGGAATCAGGTATATCTGGAGTGCATTGGGACATCAGGGTCTTTTGAAATGGTGGCACGACCCCTGGAGTTCCTCTCGAGTGTCAAGTGGAGATCACCCCCTCTTGAGGTGCGACGGGAATGCCGAGATTCCTTTCCCGACAAAGCAGGGAAATGGATCCTCCTCTCGGGATGAGGAGGGAAAACCGGGGCTCTTCTTGAGTTGTGGCGGAACCCTCGGTTTTCCCCTCGAGTGGAGACCTGTATGTCGGGGAACTTCTGAGTTGCATAAAGGGTGTCAAGGACCCTTTCAAGGCTCAAGAGGGAAGGTGGGATTTCTATCGAGATGCCGCCACGGAAAAGGGCCTCATCTCGCGTTGAGGGGAGAATCTCTTGGTTTTTCTCATGATGTGGCAGGAAACTTGGGGTTCCTCTTGAGTTACGACAGGGACTTCAGGGACCCGCTCATTTGGTCTCCATGCAAGTTTCAAGGGGCCTCTCGGGATTCCGCTCTCATTCGGTGTCGGGTCGTAGTCCTCATCTGCACTTGATGCCGGAACCTCAGGTTTCCTCTCCAGTGCTGACATGGATCTCGGGATTTTTATGGAGTTTTAACAGGGGAATCAGGCCTCGTCTCATGTGGAGACATGTAAGTCTGCTTTCCTCTCGAGCTGTAACAGTAGTGTCAGGTTTCCTGTCGAGTTGACATAATCATCTGTGGCTTTCTCTCGAGGTTCCACAGGGCTGTCAACGTGCCATCGTGTTGTGAGTCAATACTCTGGGTGACAGTCGAGTCATTGCAGGGGAATCAGGTATATCTGGAGTGGACTGGGACATTGGGGTCTTTAGGAATTGTGGCACAACTCCTGGCGATCCTCTCGATTTTCAAGTGGAGGAATGCCTGTTTCCATTCTCGAAGAAGCAGGGTAATGGACCCTCATCTCAAGATGAGGAGGGAAAAACGGGGCTCTTCTTGAGTTGTGGCAGAACACTTGGTGTTCCTCTCCAATGGAGATGGATATGTCAGGGTAATTCTTGAGTAGCCTCCGGGGTGTCAAGGACCCCTTCAAGGCTCATCAGGGAAGGTGGTATTTCTCTTGAGACACTGCAGCATAAAAGGGCCTCATCTTGTGTTGAGGGGAGAATCTCCTGGTTTTTCTCGAGTTGCGGCAGGAAATTTGGGGTTCCTCTTGTGTTAGGACGGGGACCTCAGGGACCCACTCATGTTGCCTCAGGAAAGTCCAGTCTCCATGTGAGTTGAGAGGGGCCTCTCGGGATTACTCTCCAGTTGTTACCTTGTTCTAGGATCTCATCTGGAGCTGAAACATAACCTCAAGTTTGCTCTCCAGTTCTGAAATGTATCTCGCGGTTTCTATGGAGTTTCAACAGGGGAGTCTGGCCTCATCTCATGTGGAGACATGCAAGTCTGCTGTCCTCTCATGCTGTAGAACAGTGTCAGGCTTCCTGTCTTGTTGACATAGGGATCTGTGGCTTTCTCTCGAGGTGCCACAGGGCTGTCACACGTGCCATGTGTTGTGAGTCGATACTTGGGGTGACAGTCGAGTCAGTGCAGGGGAATCAGGTGTATCTGGAGTGCATTGGGACATTGGTGCTTTTTGGAACAGTGGCATGGCCCCTGGTGGTGTTCTCAACTTTCAAGTTGAGACTGACTCCTCTTGCGGTGCGACAGAAATGCCGGGATTCCTTTCCCGAGGAAGCAGGGAAATGGACCGTCTTTCTGAGATGAGGAGGAAAAATCTGGGCTCTTCTTGAGTTGTGGCGGGACCCTCGGTGTTCCTCTCGAGTGGAGTCGTATATGTCAGGGAGCTTTTTGAGTTCCATCAAGGGTGTCAAGGACCCTTTTGAGGCTCAAGATGGAAGATGGGATTTCTCTCCAGATGCTGCCTCGCAAAAAAGGCATCATTTCTCTTTGAGGGTTGAATCTCCTTGCCAGGAGCCAGCACGGGAGATCCCACTCATGACAAGTACATGCGGAGAGACTTAATGGGCAAGTCGAGTCAAGTCTCAAGCAGTCTTCTGTCTGAGCATCTACCGCATAACCAAAATCTGTTTGTTTATTGTCTGATATACTATAACCTTCTGAACATTACAGGGGATTATCCTGACCACATTTCTCTGGAAAAAGTTAACTTAGAGCTCCAACAGTCTCCTTCATATAAAAGGAATGTCTCGGCTTATAACCCTCTGATGGCCCTCTAACTTGCCTGACAGTTGGAGACTTTTACAACTTGTGATTGTTTACAGCCCCCCATCTGTGAGATGCTTGAAGCTTTAAACATCTTATAGATATAGAGCCTCTTTTAGCTAAGAATTAGTTTGGTAAGGGTTCCATTGTTCAGTTAATGTTTGCCATCAGGCCTCCATAGCCTTTATCTTTTAGGCACCTGGGAGGATATTAATCAATGTAATCAGGATGCAGAAGTAGGAATATAGTAGTTTTCATGTTAGCAACACTAGACTTTTGAGTTCATGAATTTTCTCTTTGTTATACATCACTGTATTCCTCTTTCATTGTTATAAATTTTTGTGTCCTTGCTATTTAACAATCTAACTTTATTTAGTGCTTTTTGAGAGTGGTACCAGACTTTGGAAAGAACAACACTTTTAAGTTTTCTAGTTGACAGACCCTTATCAGAAAAGGGCTATAAAATGCTAATTGGCCTTCTGGCCAGGAGATGAAGTAAATCACCTAAGACTTGTGTATACAACTAGGTAGGCAGAGAGAAAGCCTGGTCTAGATAAGAGTCAGGGCTGCTGACACTGCATAATTTTGTATTATCCATTGATCTCTATGTACAATCAAAAGTATGAAAAGGTTTTCTGGACAATAAAAGATGGACCAGTTTCTCAGACCAGCTTCTTGAACTGGTTTCTTGGAAATCTGGCTCTCCCCATGTCGACTTTCTCTCTCTCTGTTTCTCCCTCTCCCTCCCTCTCCTTTTCAGGCAGAATTCCCATCTGGAGCAGGGAGGCTCACCATGTCTACTTTCTTTCCCTGGCTTCTAAGACCCACACAAGAGGGAGCCCAAAGGTGGGCAGCCTCTGCTATTCAAGTGGGCTCCGGTGGCCTAACGTAAATGGTGCAAACCTCTTGTCTTGAGGTTTCATTAGTTTCCCTTGTGAGCCAAGTTATTCAGCATCTTTTATCCACTATTTCTTCTGACTACACTATTCTTTCATAATCTGTTTGTATTTCTAATTAAATAGTCCTTTCCCAGATGCTGACTCCATCCCTGCTTTGAATTCCCTGGATCCACCGTGGCTGGACCCTGGCATCTCCTGTTTTTTCTTGAGTTGTGGCAGGAAAATTGGGGTTCCTCTTGAGTTACTGCCTCCTCTTGAGTTGCCACGGGAACACTGGGATCCCTTTCCCGACAAAGCAGGGAAATGTGCCGGGGTCCAGCCCCGGTGCATCCAGGTTAATTTGAAGGGGAGATGGAGTAAGCAAGGAAAAATTACTTATTTAGAAATATAAGAAGAGATTAGGAAGAAATAGTATAGTAGGAAAATTAGTGGAGAAAAGATGCTGAATAACTTTGTTTACGCAGAAAACTAATAAAACCTCAAGAGAAGAGGTTTGCACCATCTATGTTAGGCCACCAGCGCCCGTTTGAATAGCCGAGGCTGCCCCGCCTTAGGCTCCCTCTTTTGTGGGTCTTAGAAGCCAGGGAAAGTAAGTAGACTTGGTGAGCCTCTGCTCTCCAGATGGGAATTCAGCCAGAAAATAGAGTAAGAAAAGACGCGGGGAAACCAGTCTTTCCAGTGACTGGTCCATCCTTTGTTGTGCAGGAACACTTTTATTCTTTTGGTTGTAAATAGAGATCAATGGATAATACAAAATTATGCAGTGTCAGCAGCCCTGACACTTATTGAGACCAGGCTTTCTCTCTACATACCTAGCTGTATACACAAGTCTTAGGTGATTTACATCATCTTCTGGCCAAAAGGCTAATTAACATTTTATGGCCCTTTTCTGATAATGGTCTGTCAACTAGAAAACGTATTTGTCTTAATAGTGTTCTTCCCAAAGTCTGGTGCCACTCTCAGAAAGTACTAAATAAACTTACATTCTTACATAGCAAGGACACACAATTTATAACAAAGAAAGAGGAGTACAGTGATTTATAAAAAGAGAAAATTAATCAACTCAAAAGTCTATTGTTGCTAACATCAAAAACTACTATATTCTTTTTCTATATCCCAATTACATTGATTAATATCCTTCAGGTGTCTAAAAGATAAAGAATATGGAGGCCTGGCAGCAGTCATTGACTCAACAGTGAAAACCCTCTACCAATATAAGTCTTAGCTCTTTAAGAAAGGCTCTGTATCTTTAAGATGCTTTAAGCTTCATGCCTCTCATGGTTGGGAATCTGTCAACAATCACAAGTTGTAAAAGTCTCCAACTGTCAGGCAAGGTAGAGAGACATTAGAGGGATTTGTGCCGAATCATCCTTTCATATGCAAACACCCTCGTGTTCCTCTCGACTTTCAAGTTGAGCCCGCCTCCTCTTGAGGTGCGATGGGAATGTTGGGATTCCTTTCCCGATGAAGCAGGGAAATGGGCCCTCATCTCCAGATGAGGAGGGAAAAAGGGGGCTCTTCTTGAGTTGTGGCGGGACCCTCGATGTTCCTCTCCAGTGCAGATGGGTATGTCGGGGAACTTCTTGAATTGCATCAAGGGTGTCAAGGACCCTTTCGAGGTTCAAGAGGGAAGGTAGGATTTCTCTCAAGATGCCACAGTGGAAAAGGGCCTCATCTTGCGTTGAGGGGAGAATCTCATGCTTTTTCTTAAGTTGTGGCAGAAAACTTGGTGTTCTTTCACGTTAAGACACGTAACTCAGGTACTCGCTCATGTTTCCTCAGAAAAGTCCAGTCTCCATGTGAGTTTCAAGGGGCCTCTCGGGATTCCTCTCCAGTCAGTTCTGGGTCCTAGGTCCTTATCTGGAGTGAGGCCAGAACCTCAGGTTACCTCTCCAATGCTGGCATTGATCTCGGGTTTCTTGACAAGACAGACTTTTACAGGTTGAAAAGAAAATCCCCCATTGCTAAGGTATAACCTTTACAAGGCTGACTTCTCTATAAGACTTAACTTCTTGACATGGGTAACAGTGAATCAAAAGAAAGACAGCTTTTTATAGGAGTAATCTTGCAGTTGTTAAGTTAAAGAGGAATTAAGGTTAAGAAAACTAACATTCATTCATTTTTTTTCATTTGTACAAGAACAGTGTCCTTTGTATCTAGAGAAGGGCACTGTCAACTTTGATACCTGGGAGAGAGTAAGAAAATAACTAAAATCTTACCATACTGAACATGGCTCAGAAAAAGTGCCTACAGATGACTTTTCTTTATGGAAAATAAGTAGAGATGCTTTAGATCCTGCTCCCGAATCTGAAAAGTTACATCTTAAAGAGGAAAGTGAAGAAAAAAGTGTAGCTATAAAAGAGGAAAAGGAGGAAAAAGAGGCTTTACCTAACTATCGGCAGTCAAATGAAATGCTAGCTGCAATGACTGCCCAGAAAAAGATAAATAATAGGGATGAGATTAGAAACCAGACCTCAGATGAGAAGAATTTGGAAGAAAAAATAACTTAATATCACTCTGATGAGGATTGGCCTTTGTTAAATAAAGATGTTCCAAGGAGTTTAAAAGAAACTTCCCCAATTAGACCAGCTCCTCTGAGGATTTTAAGGGAAACATCCCCTATCAGACCAACCGCTCCTAGAAATTTAAGAGTAACTTCCCCAATTAGGCCTTCTGCTCTCAGGAGCTCAAGAGAAATATCTCCTATCAGGCCATACGCCCCTAGGAGCTTAAGGGGACATCTCCAGTTAACATATCCATAAGACCTAAACATTAAACAGTTAAAAGCGCTTCAGAATATGAAGACAAAGATATGGCATATTCCGGCCCTCCTCTGCCCCCCCCATCTCTATAGGGGTGAATCACCCCCACTAGGAGTTACTCGGAGAAGGGTCCTTTCTAGCCCCAAAGATAACTTTGATCCCCACCTGGAAGCTTGCTTTCCTGTAATATTTGATAGTAGGCAAGGGGAAAAGGCAGGAGCCATCCAATGGGACCCATTCAAATGAAAATGATAAAATAATTAAAACATGCTTGTGCTTCGTATGGGCCTACAGCCCCATACACTTTACAATTATTAGAAATTTTAGCAACCAGATGGATGAAACCCTATGATTGGAAGGCAGTT
Organism: Connochaetes taurinus; assembly: GCA_006408615.1. Lineage (NCBI taxonomy): Eukaryota > Metazoa > Chordata > Mammalia > Artiodactyla > Bovidae > Connochaetes > Connochaetes taurinus. The sequence continues at coordinate 141,739 of SJXO01003633.1, read as the reverse complement.
GCTAAAGCTTGTTTATCTGGAGGACAATTCATACTTTGGAGAACAGAATATGAGGACCTAGCCCAAAAACAGGCTGATGGCAACCTAATATGTAGTCCAAGACATATTTTAAAAAATATTTCCATAGGGAATAATGAATATGCTTACTTCCAGAACAAATGAAGCTGGATAAAATGATCCTGCAACAAGTAGCTGCCTGCGCTACTGCAGCTTGGCGATCATTGCCTGAAGGAAATGAATCAACCTCCTCCTCCTTCTCTAATATCAAACAAAAACCTGAAGAGCCATAGGAGGATTTTCTCTCACAGCTCACAAAGGCAGTAAACAGTAATTTCTAATTCTGAGGTAGCTAATATTGTGACAAAACAACTGCCATTTGAAAATGCTAACTCTACCTGCCAGGCCATTTTATGTCTCATAAAGAAAACTGGAACTTTAAAAGATTATATCAGGCAATGTGCAGATATAGGACCCTCAATGATGCAGGGTGTTGCCATAGCCACAACAATGAAAGGAAATTCTTATCAGCAGGCAGTACAATCCTTCTTTACAAATAAAAATAACCCAGTGCAGAGCAACCCCAGTAACCAAGGTGGAAATAGCTTCCCTAAAACCTGCTTTACCTGTGGCCAAGAGGGACACGTCTTCCATACCTGTCCTCAAAAAACAGCCAGCTCTTATCAGCCAAATTCCGTCCCACCAGCTGTGTCTGCTATACAAAATTTTCCCATCCCAAAATCTCTTTGTCCTCGTTGTCAAAAAGGATACCATTGGGCAAAAGAATGCAGGTCACAATTCCATGGAAACGGAGCCTTCTTGGGCCCTAACCAGCAGTCGGGAAACCAATTGAAGGGCCATCCCCAGGCCCCGACAACAACTGGGGCAGCCTCATTCAACCCTTTCATTCCCTTCGTCCCATCGCAGAACTCATCAGAGCAACCCCAAGCAGAACAGGACTGGACCTCAGTTCCACCACCTCAACAATTTTAACACCAGATAGCCCCACTATAAAAATCCCTACAGGAGTTAAAGGCCCATTACAGACAGGTTTAATAGGAATTATACTAGGCAGAAGTTCCTTAGCTATGCAAGGTCTTACCATTATCCCCGGAGTAATTGACTCAGATTATACAGAAGAAATTCAGATAATGATTTCACCCCCAACTAAAACTCCAAATACATCAGGGACAGAGAGAGAATTGCCCAACTTTTACTTTTGCCTTACCACACTGCAGTTGGGCATACAGCTACCCAAAATGAAAGGCAAGATGAAGGATTTGGGTCTAGTGATATGGTTATTTGGATAACAGAATTTACTCAGAAATGTCCTATGAAAACTATTATGGTTAACAGCAAGTCTATTGTGGGGTTATTAGACACAGGAGCAGATGTATCTTGCATTTCAGGAAAAGAATGGCCCAGCTCCTGGCCCACACATACTACTGAAAATGACTTGGTGGGATTAGGAAGAGCCCCCACAGTAGTTAAGAGTGCAAAGATATTAGATTGGCAGTTTGAGGATACCTGTGGAACTTTCCAACCTTATGTCATTCTTTCACTCCTCTTTACCCTGTGCGGGAGGGACGTGCTGTCTCAAATGGGAGTGTTACTTTTTAGCCCTGATGATAAAGTGACCTCTCAAATGCTGCAAATGGGCTACAAACCATCAAAAGGATTAGGTAAACAACAGACAGGAATAATTGAGCCAATTTGCCCAACTCCTTGACAGTTACGTACTGGATTGGGGTATCCAAATTTATAATGGAGGCCATTGTTTTTGCTGCTGATCCCATTACATGGAAATCTCAAGATCTGGTGTGGGTGGAACAACGGCCTCTCCCTAAAGAAAAACTACTGGCAGCTAAAACATTAATCTTTGAACAACTACAATTGGGACATATTGAGCCCTCCAATAGTCCCATGGAACACTCCTATTTTTGTTATTAAGAAAAAATCTGGCAAATGGTGGCTTTTACAGGATTTAAGAACAATTAATGCCACCATGGAGGACATGGGGGCCTTACAACCTGGGCTCCCTTCTCCAGTAGCCATTCCAGAGGGATATAATATAATTGTAATTGATTTGCAAGAATGCTTTTTCACCATTCCTTTAAATGTTCAGGATAAAAAGCGATTTGCCTTTAGCCTGCCATCAGAAAATCTTAAATGGCCTTACTTACGGTTTCAGTGGAAGGTTTTGCCTCAGGGAATTTAAAATAGCCCCACTCTATGCCAGAAATTTGTTAATGCTGCTCTAGAGGATACTAGGATTAAAGATGAACAGGTATATATGATTCACTATATGGATGATATTTTAATAGCTCAACCTGATAGAGCTCATTTACAAACTGTCCTCCAAGATTTGACCCAGGCATTGACAGATAGAGGTCTAAAAATTGCCCCAGAAAAAATTCAAATCAATCCGCCCATAACCTATTTAGGAAGAGTCATAAATTCAGAAACAGTGACTCATGCCCTGCTGCAATTGAGAAAAGACCATCTTATTTCTTTAAATGATTATCAAAAACTCTTAGGTGATATTAATTGGATTAGACCCTATTTAAAATTAACCACTGCCGAATTGAAACTTCTTTTTAACATTTTACCCAGGGATCCTGATCCAACTTCTAAAAGACAATTAACTGCTGAGGCTCGGTAAGCCATAGGCAAAGTAGAAACAGCCTTATCAAATAATTATGTAAAAATAATTGATTTGATGGTAACTTGGCAGTTCCTTTGTCTAGCTACTCCAACAGCACCCACGGGAGTTCTGTGGCAAAGCAGCCCTCTGGAATGGATCCATCTTCCCGCCCAAGCTAAAAAAAGTCGTGGCTTCTTACCCCAGTTTAATTGCCACGTAAATACTAAAGGGAAGGAAACGGAGCATTGAATTATTCAGTAAAGAGCCATCAGAGATTGTAAATCCATATAATAAGGAACAACTTGATGCTCTTCTAATGTTTGATGATGATTGGCAGATTGCTATAGGAAATTATTGTGGTCAAATTTTGCATCATTTACCCTCGCATGTTTTGTTAAATTTTATGTCCAAGCATCCAGTTATTTTTCCTGTTAGATGTAAACAGTTCCCTATTCCAGATGCTCAAATAGCCTCACTGATGGGTTAGCAAACGGTAAAGCCTCCATAGTTATAAGAAATCATCAGAAAGTGTTGGAAACACAAGAAACTTCAGCTCAAAGAGCTGAAATCACAGCTGTTATACAGGCTTTTGTTATGTTTTCAGAGGAGGAATTTAACCTTTACTCTGACTCTCAGTATGTGGTCAGGCTGTTTCCACACGTTGAGACTGCAGTTCTGCCCAAAAACAAAACTGCTATCTTTCATTTGTTAACTAGATTACAGCAGCAAATTTGGAAAAGAAATTGAGCATTCTTTATTGGCAACATTCAGACTCATTCTGGTCTGCCTGGCCCTTTAAATTCTTTCAATGACCTGGCAGATTCAGTAACCAGGACTACAGTGTCTTCTGTTTTCGAAGAAGCCCGAGCTTCTCACTCACTTCGTCATCAGAATGCCACTGCCTTATGATACCAGTTTCAAATTCCTTGAGAATCTGCCCGAGAGATTGTTCCTTCTTGTTTACATTGCCCTGCTACCATGAATAGCCTGCCTATGAGAGTTAACCCTCATAGTCTCAAACCTAATGCACTCTGGCAAATGGATGTAACTCATGTCTCTTCATTTGGAAAATTGTCTTTTGTTCATGTAACTGTGGATACCTTTTCTCATGTTATTATTGCCACTGCTCGTAGAGAGGAAGCAGTTAAAGATGTAATACAACATCTCTTTACTTGGTTTTCATATCTGGGCTTGCCAAAAGCTTTAAAAACTGATAATGCCCCTGCTTACACTTTTAAATCTCTTCAGCAATTTTGTACCAAGTTTCAAATTAAACATAGCACTGGCATCCCTTATAATCCACAGGGACAAGCCATTGTGGAAAGAGCACATCAAACACTAAAAATCCATATTCAAAAACTAAAAGAAGGAGAATTTAAATATAGTTCCCCCATCAGATTTTGCAACATGCTCTCTTTGCAATAAATAACTTAAACGCTGATTCATCCAGAAACCCTGCAATGCTTCGCCATTGGTGCCTGGAGCAATCAAATGCAAAACCATTAATAAAGTGGAGGGACCTCCTCTCCGGGCAATGGAAAGGTCCAGACCCATTGTTAACCAGCAGTCGAGGATATGCCTGTATTTTTCCACAGGACGCAGACTCTCCGATTTGGGTTCCAGACAGACTGATTCGCCATGTCTCAGCTCCCCAGATACCGGATTCCTCTGCTGCCGCAACCCCTGAAAAGGAAGAAACTCCCTCTACCCCTGCTCCCTCTGCCAGCATGGAAAGCGCCACTGATCCCAGAACAGCTGACATCAGAGATCCTGGATAAGCAAAGAATGGACCCACCCACCAGACAGATGTCACAACTTTGTATAAAATATATTGCTCCCCCTAATTCTTTGCCTCGCAGGAGACCACCAGGACGCCCACCTCATTCAACCCAACTAGCCTCCGTACCCACCTGGGGACAGATTAAGGCGCTCTGTCGCCAGGCACAGGGGATAGCTTCCCTACAGACATCTTCTTCCTCCCCTGAGAAAGTGTTTATTGCTATGCTTGCTTTACTATCCTACAGGTAACCACCTCCTCTCCCACTCCAGAAAATTATTAGGCATATTTCCCTGGTCCTCCAACTTTTCAAGTAGTCACATGGAGTAATGACCCTATGAGGGTAAAGACAGACCAACCTCACCTTCTGGTTGATCTTATACTTCCTATGTAAAAGACCAATACCCTATTAATTTCAATTATACCTTTAGAGGACTAACAGATGATTTTCCTGTTTGCTTTAATTTTCCTTCTGGTCATACAGGAAACTTTGTTACCAAGAAAGGATGTGTTGGAGCCTCTAAAAAGGCAGTTCTGACAGACTCCCCAACCTCAAAATTTGCATCTAAAGGGGATCGGTCAGTTTGGATATTACAAGCCCGTATGCCCTGGGCCCTTGATCCCTATGAATCCTTGTTTCTCAAAGCTCCACCAGAATATCCAAATTGTGATGATGTTGCTCCTCGGATGTCATATGGAAAACTATAGATGATCATTCAGGATGTCCGACTTGGAAATCTTGTACTTATAATTTGAGAATTGATTACAGAATACCAGGAGGAGGAAATTATACAATTCAGGACTGGAACAACCCAAATCCAGGTCAGGACCCAATGTCCAACGATGACTTTATCAATAGATTGGAGAATTGGAAAGAATATTCAGTTCCTTGGCCATTAGCTGCCACTAGATGGCATCATAATCAATTTGTTCCCCCTATGCTGTCTTATACGGCTAAAGGTAAAACCTTGTGGCAGCCAGAAATTTGGAGAGCCTTTGCTGCTACTGCCGCTATTACTTTAACCTGACCGGAAAATAACTATATTTAGTCTGTGTTAGCTTGTCTACCCTCTCCTTATGTTTTTCTTTTCTCTAATGACTCTGGAAGACTTAATATACGATTGAATTATACAGGTGGACCCAATATAGTGTCATGTGAACAATGTATGCTTTCATCTAGCTTAACTCCTCAATATAATGTTTGTTCTTTTGTGGTGTTTAAACCTCCACCCTATATTATGGTGTTTGTAACTGTCACCACTTATTGTTATGATAACCATGGCCTTGTCGTGCTGCAACAACTACAATATTTAAAGCAATCACAACGGTTTGTGGGCTTACTTACCTTAAGAATATCAGCTTTAATAGCTACAATTGCTTATGTTACTGTGGTGACAATATCATTGACTCAACAGGTGCATACAGCCCAATATGTTGATACTATGTCTAAAAATGTCTCTCTAATGCTGGCAACACAGGAAGTTATAGACAGGAAACTAGAAGTGTGGGTAGACGCCATAGAAGAGGCTATAATGCATATTGGGACTGAATTATGGGCGTTAAGGGTGAAATTGGCATTGTCTTGTCATGCCGACTACTGGTGGATGTGTGTTACAACCCTGCAAGTAAACGAGACAGATTATGACTGGGAAAAAATTAAAAATCATATTTCAGGTGTCTGGAACAGCTCAGATATTGGTTTAGATTTAGGGAAACTTCATAATCAGATACAGACCATGGAACACTCCCGATTAGATTTTACTGCTGCAGGAGAAACCAATGACTTTTTCCATACATTCTCTAACTTCATTTCTGGAAATACTATTTTGTCTACTGTTTTTAGTTATGTTGCTGTGGGTGCTCTAATCTTCTGATAATTATTCTTCCTTGTATTGTCAGGATTCTTCGACAGAACATTCAGAAGCTCACAACTGAACTATATCTGGTTGTCTTAAGAAATAAAAAAGGTGGAGATGCTGGAAGCCAGGACAGGAGATCCCACCCATGACAAGGTCATGCAGAGAGACCTGACAGGCAAGGCGAGTCAGGTCACAAGGGGTCCTCTCTCTGAGCATCTACCCCGAAACCAAAATCTGTCTGTTTACTGTCTTCTATACTATACTCCTCTGACATTACAGGGTGCTATCACCGACCACCTTTCTCTGGAAAAAGTTAACTTAGAGCTCCAACAGGTCTTCTGCATATGAAAGTAATGTCTCGGCTTGAAACCCTCTGATGGCTCTCTAACTTGCCTGAAAGTTAGAGACTTTTACAACTTGTGATTGTTTACAGCCCCCTAACTATGAGAAGGAGAAGCACAAAGCTTAGAACATCTTAAAGATATAGAGCCTTTTAGAGCTAAGAATTAGTTTGGTGAAGGGTTCCATTGTTCAGTTAATGTTTGCCGCCAGGCCTCCATATCCTTTATCTTTTAGGCACCTGAGAGGATCTTAATCAATGTAATCAGGAAGCAGAAATAGGAATATAGTAATTTTGATGTTAGCAACACTAGACTTTTGAATTAATGTATTTTCTCTTTGTTATAAATCCCTATACTCCTCTTTCATTGTTATAAATTGTTGTGTCCTTGCTATGTAACAATCTAACTTTATTTAGTGCTTTCTGAGAGTGGTACCAGACTTTGGAAAGAACAACACTTTTAAGTTTTCTAGTTGACAGACCCTTATCAGAAAAGGGCCATAAAACGCTAATTGACCTTCTGGCCAGGAGGTAATGTAAATCACTTAAGACTTGTGTATACAACTAGGTATGCAGAGAGAAAGCCTGGTCTAGACAAGAGTCAGGGCTGCTGACACTGCATAATGTTGTATTATCCATTGATCTCTATGTACAATCAAAACTATAAAAAGCCTTTCCGGATATTAAAGGATGGGCTAGTTTCTCAGACCAGCTTCTTGAACTGATTTCTTAGAAATCTGGCTCCCCCTGTGTAGACTTCCTCTCTCTCTATTTCTCCCTCTCCCTCACTCTCCTTTTCAGGTGGAATTCCCATCAGGAGCATGGAGGCTCACCACATCTACTTACTTGCCCTGGCTTCTAAGACCCACGCAAGAGGGAGCCCAAGGCGGGGCACCCTCCACTATCCAAGTGGGCGCCAGTGGCCTATCGTAGATGGTGCAAACCTCTTGTCGTGAGGTTTTATTAGTTTTCTGCATAAACCAAGTTATTCAGCCTCTTTTCTCCACTAAATCTTCCTACTATACTATTCTTTCCTAATCTCTTTATATTTCGAATTAAATAGTCTTTTCCAGACTCCAACTCCATCCCCGCTTTGAACTCCCTGGATCCACCGGGGCTGAACCCCAGCAACTCCTGGTATTTCTCTAGATGTGGCAGGAAAATTGGGGTTCCTCTCGAGTTATGACTGGGACCTCAGGGACCCGCTTGTGTTGCCTCTGGAAAGTCCAGTCTCCATGCGAGTTGCGAGGGGCTTCTCTTGATCCCTCTCCAGTTGGTGCCAGGTCCTAGGTCCTCATCTGGAGCTGAGGCCAGAACCTCAGGTTTCCTCTCCAGTGCTGACATGGATCTCAAGGTTCCTATGGAGTTTCAACAGGGGAGTTAGGCCTCGTCTCTTGTGGAGACATGCAAGTCCACTTTCTTCTCAAGCTGTAACAGTAGTGTCAGGCTTCCTGTCGAGTTGACATAGGGATCTGTGGCTTTCTCTCGAGGTGCCACAGGGCTCTCACACGTGCCATCGTGTTGTGAGTCAATCCTCAGGGTGACTGTCGAGTCAGTGCAGGGGAATCAGTTGTATCTAGAGTGGATTGGGTCATAGGGGTCTTTTGGAATGGTGGCACGACCCCTGGAGTTACTGTCGACTTTCAAGTTGAGACTGCCTCTTCTTGAGGTGTGACGGGAATGCCGAAATTCCTTTCCTGACTGCCAGGGACCACCACGGGAGATCCCACCCATGACAAGGTCATGTGAAAGAGAACTGTTAAGCAAAACTTCAGGACTCAAGGGGCTCCCTAGGGTTCCTCGAGTATCTATCCCAAAACCAGAATCTGTCTGCTTTATTATTTCATGACTTTCACCAAAACCACTGACATTAACAAGGGGTTATCCCTGACCACCTTTCTCCAGAGAAAATCAACTTAGGGCCCTAGCTAATAGGTCTCCTGGACATAAGAGGAATATTTCAAATCAATCCCCCTCTGTTAGCATTCTAGCTTGCTTAGCAGGTATATCCAGACTCTTGCAGCTATGCATATGATTATTTACAGCCTCCCATCTGTGAGAAGCATGGAAAGCCTAAAACACAGAGCATTTTTAAGAGTTAAAAGTTATTATAGTAGTGCTGGTGTAGGATTTAATTATTGGGCCAATGCTTGTTGCTAAGTTCCCATATCTCTTGTCCACTGTGCACCTAAGAGTGCATTAGTTAACAAGTTGGAATATAAGAAAAAGAAGTGTAGCCTTGAAATTAACCACATCAGACTTTTGTGCTAATTGATTCTTTCTTTGCTCCATGAGAAATGTAACTATGTTTAACATTTTCGGACACAGACATAGATTAAAAATATAAAGAAAAAACATTTCAAGGGAAAATAAGCTTTCTGGTTGAGCAGCCTTTATCAAAATAGTGTCATAAAATGTCCACAGGCCTCCAAGGCCAGAAGATAATGTACACAACATTATCTATGGAAAAGGTTTGCAGAAAAATTCCTGATCTTGATAAAGACAAAACAGATGTAATGAATACGACTTTGTATCTTTCATTTCCCTCTATGTACATGTAAAGGTATAAAAGACTCTTTTGAAAATAAAAAAATGGTCCTTGCTCAAACAAGCTTGGCCACCCCACCTCAATTATTCTCTCTCTCTCTCTCCCTCCCTCTCTCCCTCCCTCCCTTTTTCAGGCTGATCCTTTGGAGCATAGAGGCTCCCTGCGTTCACTTATCTGCCCGGGTTTCTGATCCTGAACAGGAAGACGTTCAGAGCCTTCTCTCCCTCAGGAGACCGTGAGGTCACCAGTGGTCTCCGTGAACAGGGCAAACTTCTTGTCTCGGAGTTTTATTGGTTTTCTATGTGAACCAAAGAATATCAGCCTCTCTGTTTCCTCTATTTTCTTATCTACATTATTCTTTCCATATCACTCTAAATCATCTGTTGATACGTTTTTCATTCAAGTTCCCCTAGATTCTGGGGGGGGCTGGACCCTGGCAGAAGACGAAGCAAGGAAATGGACCCTCATCTCGAGATAAGGAGGGAAAAACTTGTGGCAGGACCCTCAGTGTTCCTCTCGAGTGGAGATGGGCATATCAGGGAACTTCTTGAGTTGCTTCAAGGATATCAAGGACCCTTTTGAGGCTCAAGAGGGAAGGTGGGATTTCTCTTGAGAGGCCGCAGCGGAAAAGGTCTTCATCTCGCGTTGAGGGGAGAATCTTCTGGTTTTTCTCGAGTTGCGGCAGCAAACTTGGGGTTCCTCTCGGGTTACGACGGGGACCTCAGGGACCCACTCGTGTTGCCTTAGGAAAGTCCAGTCTGTATTCGAGTTGCAAGGGGCCTCTCAGGATTCTTCTCCTGTCAGTGCTGAGTCCTAGGGCCTCGTCTGGAGCTGAAGCTGGAACCTCAGGGTTCCTCTCCAGTGCTGACATGGATTTCGGGGTTCCTATGGATTTTCAACAGGGGAGACTTGCCTCGTCTCATGTTTAGTCATGCAAATCCACTTTTCTCTCGAGCTGTAACAGTAGTGTCAGGCTTCCTGTTGAGTTGACATAGGGATCTGTGGCTTTCTCTTGAGAGTCTACAGGGCTGTCACTTGTGCCATTGTATTGTGAGTCAATACTCAGGGTGACAGTCGAGTCAGTGCATGGGAATCAGGTGTATCTGGAGTGGATTGGGCATCAGGGTCTTTTGGAATGGTGGCATGACCCCTGGTGTTCCTCTCGACTTTCAAGTTGAGACCGCCTCCTCTTGAGGTGCAACGGGAACGTCGGGTGGGACCCTCGGTATTCCTCTCGAGTGGAGACAGGTGTGTCGGGGAACTACTTGAGTTGCATCAAGGGTGTCAAGGACTCTTTCCACACTCAAAAGGGGATGCAGGATTTCTCTAGAGATGCCGCAGCAGAAAAGTGCTTCATCTCACATTGAGGGGAGAATCTCCTGGTTTTCCTCGGGTTGTGGCAGCAAACTTAGGATTCCTCTCGAGTTACGACGGGGACCTCAGGGACCCACTCCTGTTGCCTCAGGAAAGTCCAGTCTCCATGCGAGTTGCGAGGGGCCCCTCGGGATTCCTCTCCAGTCGGTACCAGGACCTAGGTCCTCATCTGGAGCTGAGGCCGGACTCTCAGGGATCCTTTCCAGTGCTGACATGGGTCTTGGGTTTCCTATGGAGTTTCAACAGGGGAGTCAGGCCTTGTTTCATGTGGAGACATGCAAGTCCGCTTTCCTGTCAAACTTTAACAGTAGTGTCAGGCTTCCTGTCAAGTTGACATAGGGATCTGTGGCTTTATCTCGAGGTGCTACAGGGCTGTCATATGTGCCATCATGTTGTGAGTTGATACTCGGGGTGTCAGTCGAGTCAGTTCTGGGGAATCAGCTGTATCTGCATCTCAAGAGAAATCCCACCTTCCCTATTGAGCCTCAAAAGGGTTCTTGACACCTTTGATGCAACTCAAGAAGTTCCCCAACATACCCGTCTCCACTCGAGAGGAACATCAAGGGTCACGCCACAAACCAAGAAGAGCCTTGATTTTCCCTCCTCATCTCGAAATGAGGGTCCCTTTCCCTGCTTCGTCAGGAAAGGAACCTCAGCATTGCCATCACACCTCAAGAAGAGGCAGTCTTTACTTGAAACTCGAGAGAAACTGCCATCATTCCAAAAGACTCCGATGTCCCAATCCACTCCAGATACACCTGGTTCCCCTGCACTGACTCGACTGTCACCCCAAGTATCGACTCACAACACGATGGCACGTGTGGCAGCCCTGTGGCACCTCGAGACAAAGCCAGAGATCCCGATGTCAACTCGACATGACCCCTGACACTGCTTTTACATCTCGAGAGGAAGCGGACTTCCATGTCTCCACACAAGACGAGGCCTGACTCCCCTGTGGAAACTCCATAGGTGCCGGGAGCCAGAACAGAAGATTCCACCCATGAGAAAGTCTTGTGAAGAGACCTAAGAGCAAGGCATATCAGGACTCGAAGGAACACCTGGACCTCCTCAAGCTTCTACCCCAAAACCAGAATCTGTCTGTCTTAGTATTTTGTGCCTTTTACCAACTCTTCTGACATTAACAGGGAGCTATCCCCGACCACATTTCTCTGGAGAAACTCAACTTAGGGCTCTAGCTAATAAGTCTCCTGGACATGAAAAGAATATTTCAGTTAATACCCCCTCTGTTGGCATTCTAGCTTGCCCAACATGTTTATCCAGACCATTGCAGCTACGCATGTGATTATTCACAGCCTCCCAACTGTGAGAAGCATGGGAAGCCTAAAACATTCTAAAAATATTGAGCCTTTTGAAGAGTTAAAATCTATTAGAGTAATATTTGTTTAGGATTTCATTGGTGAGCCAATGCTTGTGGCTAAGTTCCCATATGTCTTCTCCACTGTGCACCTGGGAATGCAATAGTTAATGTCATTGGAATTTAAGAAAAACAAGCAATAGCCTTGGAATAAACCATATCAGACCTTTTAACTAATTGGTCCTTTCTTTGTTGTAACTCACTGCACCTTTGCTCCGTGGAAATGTAACTCTGTTTAATACTTTCTGAGGCGAACATAGATTAAAAATATAAGGAAAAAAGCATTTTAAGGGAAAATAATTTTTCTGCTTGAGCAGCCTTTATCAAAAGAGGGCATAAGATGCTGACAGGCCTCCAAGGCCAGAAGATAATGTACACAACATTGTTTATGGGAAAGGTATGCAGAAAAAATCCTGTTTTCAATCAAGACAAAACAGATGTAATGTTTAGGCTGACTCCGTATGACTTTGCATCTTTCATTTCCCTCTATGTACAAGTCAAGTTACAAAAGATTCTCTGAAAAATAAAGTTACAGGCCTTGCTCACCAAAGCTTGGTCAGTCCGTGTCTTTCTCTCTCTTACTCTCTTCTTCAGGCTGATACCATGGAGGACAGAGGCTCTCTACATTCACTTTCCTGCCTGGGCTTCTAGGAACTGAACGGGAAAGTGTTCTGCATCTTCACTCCATTGGGAGACTGGGAGGGTGCCTACTGCCTGCGTGAACAGAGCAAATCCCTTGTCTTGGGGCTTTATTGGCTTTCTGTGTAAACCAGGGAATATCAGCCTCTTTCCCTCCTCTATTTTCTTATCTGCAACATTCTTTCTTTATCTCTCTCTAAATCTCTTTGCCAACACCATCTCTCTTGAGGGTACCCTTGAATCCTGCGTGGGCTGGACCCTGGCAATTGCACCCAAACAGGGACCGAAAAGGATTTCACCCTCCTGTTTGGATCCCAGACAGACTGATTCGCCATATCACAGCTCCCCAGACATCTAGTTCCCCCATTGCTTTGACCACAAAAGAAGAAAGACACTCTTATACCCCTGCCTCCACAGCCCACCTGAAAAGTCCAACAGACTCTAAGACGACTGACAGCAGAGATCATGGAAAAAACTTAATATATAAATAAATTGTTCAAGTGGACCTAATGTAATATCTTGTAAACAATGTAGGCTCTCATCTTGTTTGACCCCTCAATATAATGTTTGCTCGTTTGTGTTGTTACAATGTCCACCCTATCTTATGGTGTCTGTAACAGTAACTACTTATTGGTATGATAGCTATGGTCTTGCTGTGCTACAACTACAAGGTTTAATGTGATCACGACGGTTTGTGGGCTTACTTATCTTAAGAATATCAGCTTTAATAACAGCAATTCCTTCCGTTACTTTAATTACTACTGTTACTGTTACTGTTGCTGTGGCAGTGATGTAGTTGGCTCAACAGGTACATACTGCCCAGTATGTTGATACTATGTCCGGGAATATTTCTTTGGTATTGGCAACACAGGAGGTTGTAGATATGAAGCAAGAGGTGGGAGTGGATGCCCTGGAGGAGGCAGTGATGCATGTTGGCACTGAATTGTAGGCTTCGAAAGTGGAGTTGGCATTGTCCTGTCGTGCTGACTGTGGTGGATTTGTGTGGCACCCCTGAGTGTAAATGAGACAGATTGTGGCTAGGAGGGAATTGGGAATCATGTTTCAGGGCTATGGAACAGATCCAGCATTGCTTTGTATTTGGGAAAGCTTCACAGTCAGGTAGAGATCATGGAACACTCCCGATTAGATTTTACTGCTGCAGGAGTAACAAGTGACTTTTTCCATACATTTTCTAACTTTATTTCAAGAAAAAACATTCTCTGTACTATTTTTAGGTATGCTGCTGTGGCCACTTTAATTCTACTTCCCATTATTATTCTTCTTTGTAATGTTAAAACTCTTCAACAGAGCACTCAGATGCCCGCGACTGAATTACATCTGGCTTGCTTAAAAAATATAAAAGGAGGGGATGCCAGGAGCCAGCACGGGAGATCCCCCCCATGAGAAGGTCATGTGGAAGAGACCTGATGAGCAAGGCGGGTCAGGACTCGAGGGACCCCCTGGACCTGATCAAGCATCTACGTCAAAACCAGAATCTGTCTGTCTTACTATTTTGTGCCTTTCACCAACTCTTCTGACATTAATGGGGGGCTGTCCCCAAACACCATTATCTGGAGAAAATCAACTAAGGGCTCTAGCTAATAAGTCTTCTGGATATGAAAGGAATCTTTCAATTCAATCCCCCTCTGTTGACATTCTAGCTTGTCTGACAGGTTTATCCAGACTCTTGTAGCTATGCATGTGATTATTCACAGTCTCCCAATTGTAAGAAGCATGGGAAGCCTAAAACATTCTAAAAATATAGATCCTTTCGAAGAGTTAAAAGCTATTAGAGTAGTGCTGGTTTAGGATTTCATTGTTGAGCCAATGCTTGCGACTAAGTTCCCATATCTCTTCTCCTGGGAAGTGCAATAGTTAATGTCATTGGAATTTAAGAAAAACAAGCAATTGCCTTGGAATAAACCATATCAGACCTTTGAACTAATTGGTTCTTTCTTTGTTGTAACTCTGGAAATGTAACTCTGTTTAATACTTTCCAAGGCTGACAAAGATTAAAATTATAAAGAAGAAACATTTCAAGGGAAAATGAGATTTCTGGTTGAGCAGCCTTTTATCAAAAGAGGGTCATAAAATGTTGACAGGCCTCCAAAGCCAGAAGATAATGTACACAACATTGTTTATGGGAAAGGTATACAGAAGAAATACTGGATTCAATAAAAACAAAACAGATGTAATGTTTGGGCTGACTCTGTATGACTCTACATGTTTTATTTCCCTCTATGTAAAGTCAAGGTATAAAAGTTTCTTTTGAAAATAAAGTTACGGGCCTCACTCAATGAAGCTTGGTCACCCCGTGTCTTATTTTCTTTCTCTCTTTCTCCTCTTACTCTTTTTTTCAGGCTGATCCCTTGGAGCACAAGACTCTCTGCATTCACTTTCCTGCCTGGGCTGCTAAGATCTGAATGGGAATATGCTCTGCATGTTCACTTCCTTGGGAGACTGGGAGGGCGCCTGCGTCCTACATGAACAGAGCAAGTCTTGGGGTTTTTTATGCTTTCTGTGTAAACTGAGGAATATCAGCCTCTTTCTCTCCTCCATTTTCTTATCTGCAATATTCTTTCTTTATATCTCTCTAACTTTCTTCACCAATGCCTTATCTTTTGAGGGTAACCCTGGATCCTGTGGGGGCTGGACCCTGGAACATAGGAAACCTGACATCCATGTCAGCACTGGACATGAACCCTGAGGTTCCAGCCTCAACTCTAGATGAGGACCTTCGCCCCAGCACCGACTGCAGAGGAATCCTGAAAGGCCCCTTGCAACTCGCATGGAGACTTGCTTTCCTAAGGCAACATGAGTGGGTTCCTGAGGTCCCCATCGTAACTCGAGAGAGACCCCAAGTTTCCTACCACAACTCGAGATAAAACAGGAGATTCTCCCCTCAATGCTAGGTGAGGCCCTTTTCTGCTGCAGCTTCTCAAGAGAAATCTCACATTCCCTCTTGAGCCTCGAAAGGGTCCTTGACACCCTTGATGCAACTCAAGAAGTTCCCCAACATACCCGCCTCCACTCGAGAGGAACACCGAGCGTCCCACCACAACTCAAGAAGAGCCCTGTTTTTCCCTCTTCATCTCAAGATGAGGATCCATTTCCCTGATTTGTCGGGAAAGGATGCCAACATTCCCTTTACACCTCAAGAGGAGGCAGTCTCAACTTGAAACTCAAAAGGAACACAGGGATAATGCTACCAGGGTCCAGCCCCAGTTGGATCCAGGGTATCCGAAGCATGGATGACTAGGCCAGAGAGGTATATAGATATAGGTTTATAGACTTAGAGTTATAGAGGGAGGTAAGAAAACTGTTAAGAAATTAGAGTTGAGAAAGAGGCTGATATTTCTTGGTTTACACAAAAAACTATTAAAGTCTCAAGACAAAAGACTTGCTCTGTTCTCATAGGCCACAGGCACCCGCTTGAATAGTGGAGGGTGCCCCACCTTGGGCTCCCTCTTGCGTTGGTCTTAGAAGCTCTCACAGAAGTGTGAATACAAAGAGCCTCTGTTTTCCAAGGGATCAGTCTGAAAAAGAGAGGGAGTGGTATGGAGAAAGAGAGAAAGAATTGACATGAGGGAGGCCAAGCTTGTGCAAAACCCCATAACTTTATTTTCAAAAGGTGCTTATATACCCTAAGTTTGACATAATGGAAGAGGCAGAATCATGCAGGGTCAGCAGTCCTGACCCTTTTCGATATCAGGCTTTCTTTCTGCATAACTTTCCATATACAAAAGTTCTCAGGTGATTTATATTATCTTCTGTCCAGGAGGCCTGTTAACATTTTATGGCATTTTTCCTTGATAAATGTTAATCAACCAAAAAATTTATTTCCCTTGACGTGTTTTTCTTTAATCTGCATCACCCTCAAATTACTAAATTAAATTACATCTTCATAGAACAAAGGTGCAGTGGGTTACAACAAAGTACTTAACTCAAAGATCTAATGTTTCTACTTGTTTTTTCTATATACCAACTATATTAATTAATGTACTCCTGGGTACGCAACAACAAAATAAAAGATATGAAAACTTGGCAGCAACTATTGGCTCAACATTGAAACCCTTAACCAGTTCTATTCTAATGATTTTTTAACTCCTCAAAAGGCTCTACATTCCTAGAATTTTTTTAAGTTTCCTGTGCCTCTCACGGTTGGGCGGCTGTAAACAATTATATGTGTAGTTGTAAAAGTCCGTATAAACCTGTCAGGCAAGTTAGAAAGCTATCAGATGGGTCTGAATTGAAACACTCCAATTAGGCCCAGGAGACTTATTAACTAGAGCTCTAAGTTAATTTTCTTTAGAGATAGGTGGTCAGGGATAGACCCCATTAATGTCAGAGGTATTGGTGAGAGACATGAAATAATAAAATAGACAGATTCTAGTTTGGGGTAGATGCTCGGGCAGAGGACCTCTTGAGACCTGATCCACCTTGCCCTGTCAGGCTCTTCCACATGACCTTGTCATGGGTGGGATCTCCTGTACGGGCTGCCAGCATCGTGCCAAAATTCAAAAAGACCCAGATGTCCCAATCCACTCCAGATACACCCGATTCACCAGCACTGACAAAACTGTCACCCTGATTGACTAAAACGTGATGGCAGGTGTAAAAGCCCTGTGGCAACTCGAGAGAAAGCCACAGATCCATGTGTTAACTCGACAGGAAGCCTGACATGACTTTTACAGCCAAGAGGAAAGCAGACGACCATGTCTCCACAAGAGACGAGGCCTCACTCCCCTGTTCAAACTCCATAGGAACCCTGAGATCCGTGTCAACCCTGGAGGGGAACTCTGAGGATCAGGCCTCAACTCCAAATGAGGACCTAGGCCCGGTCACCGACTAGAGAAGAGTCCAGAGAGGGCCCTCGCAACTCGCATGGAGACTTGACATTCCTGAGGCAACACGAGAAGGTCCCTGATGTACCCATCACTCGAGAGGAACCCCAAGTTTAATGCCACAACTCGAGAAAAAGCAGGAGATTCTCCCCTCCATGCGAGATGAGGCACTTTTGCGCTATGGCGTATCGAGTGAAATCCCATCTTCCTTCTTTTGCCTCGCAAGGGTCTTTGACACCTTTGATGCAATTCAAGCAGTTCCCCGACATAGCCGACTCCACTCGAGAGGAACACCGAGGGTCCCACAAAACTCAGAAAGAGCCCTGTTTTTCCCTCCTCATGTCAAGATGAGGGTTCATTTCTCTGCTTCATCGGGAAAGGAATCCTGGCGTTCCTGTCACACCTCAGAGGAGGCACTCTCAACTTGAAATTTGAGAGGAACTCCAGGAGTCGTGCAACAATTCTAACAGACCCCGATGTCCCAATCCACTCCAGATACATCTGATTCCCCTGCACTGACTCAACTTTCATCCCGAATATCGACTCAAAACATGATGGCAGGTGTGACAGCCCTGTGGCACCTCGAGAGAAAGCCACAGATCCCTATGTGAACTCAACAGGAAGCCTGACACTACTTTGACAGCTTGAGAGGAAAGCGGACCTGCATGTCTCCAAACGAGACGAGGCCTGACTCCACCTTTTAAACACCATAGGAACCCCGAGATCCATGTTAGCCCTGGAGAGGAATGCTGAGGTTCCGGCCTCAACTCCAGTTGAGAACTAGGCCCCAGCACTGACTGGAGAGGAATCCTGAGAAGCACCTCACAACTCGCATGGAGACTTGACTTTCTTGAGCCAACCATGCTCGTGTCCCTGAGGTCCTCGTCATAACTTTAGAGGAACCCCAAGTTTGCTGCCACAACTCGAGAAAAACCAGGAGATTCTCCCCTCAACGTGAGACAAGGCCCTTTTCCGCTGCGGAGCCTGGAGAGATATCCTATCTTCCCTCTTGAGCCTCAAAAGGGTCCTTGACACTCTTGATGCAACTGAAGAAGTTCTTCGACATACATGTCTCCACTCGAGAGGAAACCCGAGTGTCCCACCACAACTCAAGAAGAGCTCCATTTTTCCCTCCTCATCTCGAAATTAGCACCTGCAGGGAGCCAGCACGGGAGATCCCACCCATGACAAAGTTCATGAGGCAGAGGCCTTACAGACAAAGATGAGTCAGGTCTTGAGGGACCCTCTGGACCAGCTCGAGCATCCACCCCGAAACCAGAATCTGCCTGTCCTAGTATTTTTCACCAACTCCTCTGTTACCAATGGGGGGCTGTCGTCGACCACCTTTCTCTGAAGAAAATTAACTTAGAGCTCTAGTTTATAAGTCTCTTGGGCATGTAATTGAAGTGTTTCAATTCAGACCACTCTGATAGCTTTCTAACTTGCCTGACAGGTTTATCCGGACTTTTTCAACTACATATGTGATTGTTTACAGCCTCCCAACCGTGAGAGGCACAGGAAGCTTAAAAAAATTCTAGGAATGTAGAGTCTTTTGAGATGTTAAAAATCATTAGAATAGAACTGGTTAAGGGTTTCATTGTTGAGCCAATACTTGTTGCTCTTTTCATATATTTTATTTGTTGATATAGTTGGTATAGAGAAAAAACAGGTAGTAGCCCTGGCATCAGCAACATTAGATCTTTGAGTTAAGTACTTTGTTGTAACCCACTGCACCTTTGTCCTATACGAATGTAATTTTCTTTAGTATTTTGAGGGTGATGCAGATTAAAGAAAAAAACTTCAAGGGAAAATGGGTTTTCTGCTTGATTAATATTCATCAAGGAATAGAGTCATAAAATTTTAACAGGCCTCTTGGCCAGAAGATAATGTAAATCACCTGAGACATTTTGCATATGGAAGAGTATGCAGAAAGAAAGCCTGGTATCAATAAGGGTCAGGACTGCTGCCCCTGCGTGACTCTGCTTCTTCCATTATGTTAAACTTAGGGTATATAAGCTCCTTTTGAAAATAAAATTATGGGTCTTGCACAAGTTTGACCTCCCTTGTCGTACTTTCTTTTTCTCTTTACTTATTTTCAAGCTGATCCCTTGGGGTGCTGGGGTCCTCCGTGTTCACTTCTCTGCCAGGACTTCTAAGACCTGAGATGTAGCCCAAGGCAGGACACCCTCTGTTATTCAAGTGGGCACCTGTGTCCTTGGGACTTTATTGGCTTTCTGTGTAAACCAAGGAATATCAGCCTCTTTTCTCTCCTCTATTCTCTTAACTGCAAAATCTTTCTGTATCTCTTTCTATATCTATATATATCTCTCACCTCGCTGTCCACACTTCAAATATCCTGGATTCAACCGGAGGTAGACCCCAGAAAGGGTCCATTTCCCTGCTTCATTGGTAAAAGAATCCCGGAGTTCCTGTCGCTACTCAAGACAAGGCGGTCTCAACTTGAAACTTGAGAGTAATTCCAGGGGTCGTGCCACAATTCCAGAAGATCCAGATGCCCCAAGTCACTTCAGATAAACCTGATTCCCCTGCACTGGCTCAACTGTCACTGGAGTATCGACTCAAAACACGATGGCAGCTGTGACAGCCCACAGCACCTCGAGAGAAAGCCACAGATCCCCATGTCAACTCAACAGGAAGCCTGACACTACTTTGACAGCTCGACAGGAAAGCAGACTAGCATGTCTCCACATGAGACGAGACCTGACTCTCTTGTTGAAACTCCATAGGATCCCTGAGATCCATGTCAGCACTGGAAAGGAAACCTGAGCTTCCGGCCTTAAACTGAAATGAGGACCGAGGCCCCTGCACCAACTGCAGAGGAATCCCAAGAGGCCCCTCGCAACTCTCATGAAGACTTGACATTCTTGAGGCAACGAGTGGGTCCCTGAGATCCCCCTCATAACTCTAGAGGAACCCCAAGTTTCCTGCTGCACCTTGAGAAAAACCTGGAAATTCTCCCCTCAAGGCGACATGAGGCCCTTTTCCGCTGTGGCGTCTTGAGAGAAATCCCACCTTTCCTCTTGAGCCTTGAAAGAGTCCTTGACACCCTTGATGCAACTGAAGAAGTGCCCCGACATACCCGTCTCCACTCGAGTGGAGCACCGAGTGTCCCTCCACAACTCAAGATGAGCCCCGTTTTTCCCTCCTCATCTTGAGATGAAAATCCATTTCCCTGCTTCATTGGAAAAGGCATCCAGGCGTTCCCATCGCACCTAAAGGGGAGGTGGTCTCATCTTGAAACTCGTGAGGAATTCCAGGTGTCTTGCCACAATTCCAAACGACCCCAATGTCCCAATACACTCCAGATAATCCTGATTCCCCTGCACTGACTTGACTGTCACCCCAATTATCGACTCAAAACATGATGGCCGGTGTGACAGCCCTGTGGCATCTCATGAGAAAGTCACAGATCCCTATGGCAACTCGATTGCACTCCCTTTGCTGCCTATTTTAGGACCCTGCTCCCTCCAGTGGAGGACTCAAATGGAGATTGGAAGGTCACCTTCGCTTATTTAAAAGAGGACCCAACTTCCTGGTCCTCTTTTTTCCATTGAGATTCTGGTTCAAGTGCCCCATCTTGGCTTCTGTGGGTGGCTGAGCCTATAATGGCTCCCTGCATTCTTCTTCTTTAGGCTCATAAGCTTGGGTAATTTTCCCACTTTGGCAGTGGATGGGCGCTGTCATTGATTCTAACTTCCAGATAGATTTATGAAGAGGTCTGCAAAATCTACTCATTTCCTCTCTTTGGCTCAGTGTCTCTCTCTAGACATGTCTTTCTTTTCCTTTCAAAATTCAGTCTCTGTCTTCCTTTTCCTCTTTCTCTCTGTCTCTCCAGTGGATGGATGGATGCCTTTGAATGCACATGGATATTGT
The DNA here is from genome assembly GCA_006408615.1 of Connochaetes taurinus. Lineage (NCBI taxonomy): Eukaryota > Metazoa > Chordata > Mammalia > Artiodactyla > Bovidae > Connochaetes > Connochaetes taurinus. The sequence goes on along the minus strand of SJXO01003633.1, from coordinate 120,448 downwards.
TAGCTTAGGGTTAGGCTTTGGGGATAGGTTAGAGTGAGATCAAGTGGTTAGGTTGGAGTGGGTGTTGGGGGATGGGACAAAGGCGATGTGTTTTCTCTTGGAGACTTGAGTGCTGTTTGTTCTTAGTCTATTTTACATAGGAACTGCTTAACAGATACATCAATTCCAAGTTGTCTCTTATGTTCAGTTTATATCTTTTTGATTTGTGAAAGCTTGATCCATGGTGGCTCAGATGGTAAAGCGTCTGCCCGCAATGTGGGACCCTGGTTTGATCCCTGGGATGGGAAGATCCCCTGGAGAAGGAAATGGCAACCCACTCCAGTACTCTTGCCTAGAAAATTCCATGGATGGAGGAGCCCTGTGGGCTACAGTCTATGGAGTCACAAAGAGTTGGAGACGATTGAGTGACTTCACTTTACTTGTGGTTGGCACACAGATATGTAGTTTCAACACAACAAAAGGTTTTGTGCGGGTGCAGGAGGGCCGAGAGGAGCTACTACACTTTCAAGGTCAGGAGGGGAGGCCATGATGAGATCCCCCTCATCCAAGGTAAGGAGGAGTGGCTGTGCTTTTCTTGAGCAGCCGTGAATAGATACCTCATGACAAAAGTAAGAGACACTCAAGTAAGAGGGTTGATGTTGTGAGACAGCATCAGAGGGTAGACACACTGAGATCATAATCACAGACAACTAGCCAATCTGATCACATACACCACAGCCTTGTCTAACTCTATGAAACTAGGCCATGCTGTGAGGGGCCACCCAAGATGAACTGGTCATGATGGAGAGGCTGACAGAATGTGGTCCACTGGAGAAGGGAATGGCAAACCACTTTAGTATTCTTGCCTTGAGAACCCCATGAAGAGTATGAAAAGGGAAAATGGGAAGATACAGACAGAACTACCAGGTCGGTTAGTGCTCAATATGCTACTGGAAATCAGTGGAGAAATAACTCCAGAAAGACAGAAGGGATGGAACCAAAGCAAACTCAATACCCAGTTGTGGATGTGACTGGTAAAACAAGCAATGTCCGATGCTCTGAAGAGTGATATTGGATAGGAACCTGGAATGTTAGGTTCAGGAATCAAGGGAAAGTGGAAGTGGTCAAAAGGGGATGGCAAGAGTGAACATTGACATTCTAGGAATCAGGGAACTAAAAGGGACTGAGATGGGTGAATTTAAATCAGATGACCATTATATCTACTACTGAGGGCAGGAATCCCTTAGAAGAAAGGGAGTAGCCATCATGGTCAACAAAATAATCTGAAGGGCAGTACTTGGATGTCCTCTCAAAAACGACAGAATGATCTCTGTCTCTTTCTAAGGCAAACCAATCAATATCATGTAATCCAAGCCTATGCCCCAACCAGTAATGCTGAAGATGTTGATGTTGAATGGTTCTATGAAGACTTTAAAGATCTTTTCAAACTAACATCCAATAAAATTGTCATTTTCATTCTAGGGGACTGGACTGTAAATGTAGGAAGTAAAGAAACACCCGGAATAATAGGCAAATTTGGCCTTGGAGTATGAAATGAAGCAGGGCAAATAATAGAATTTTGCCAAGAGAATGCACTGGTCATAGCAAACACCTTCTTCCCACAATAAAAGAGAAGACTCTACACATAGACATCATCAGATGGTCAACACTGAAATCAGACTGATTACATTCTTTACAGCCAAGGTGGAGAAGCTCCATACAGTGTGCAGAAACAGATGGGGAGCTGACTGGCTCAGATCACGAACTTCTTATTGCTAAATTCAGACTTAAAGTGAAGAAAGTGGGAAAAACCACTAGACAATTCAAGTATGACCTAAATCAAATCCCTGATGATTATACACTGGAAGTGAGAAATAGATTTAACAGAATAGATCTGATAGAATGTCTGATGACCTATGGACGGAGGTTTGTGACATTGTACAGGAACAGGGATCAAGATAATCCCCAAGAAAAAGAAATGCAAAAAAGTAAAATGGTTGACTGAGGAGGCCTTCCAAATAGCTGTGAATAGAAGAGAAGAGAAAAGCAAAGGAGAAAATTAAAGATATAAGCATCTGAACGCATGGTTCCAAAGAATAGCAAGGAGAGAGAAGAAAGCCTTCAGGAGTGAACAATGCAAAGAAATAGAGGAAAACAACAGAGTGGAAAAGACTAGAGATCTCATTCAGAAAACTAGAGATACCAAGGGATCATTTCATGCAACGATGGGCTCAATAAAGACAGAAACTGTATGGACCTAACAGAAGCAGAAGATATTAAGAAGTGGAAAGAATTCACAGAAGACCTGTACCAGAAAGATCTTCATGACCCAAACACAATGATGTGATCACTAACCTAGTATCAGATATCCTGGAATGTGAAGTCAAGTGGGCCTTAGCATCACTACGAGGAAACTAGTGGAGGTGATGGATTTCCAGTGGAGCTATTTCAAATCCTGAAAGATGAGGCTATGAAAGTGCTGCACTCAATATGCCAGCAAATTTGGAAAACTCAGCAATGGCCACAGGGCTGGAAAAGGTGAGTTTTCATTCCAAAGCCAAAGAATGCTCAAACTACCACACAGTTGCACTCATCTCAACAATAGTAAAATAATGCTCAAAATTCTCCAAGCGAGGCTTCAGTCAAACATGAACCATGAACTTTCAGATATTCAAGCTGGTTGTAGAAAAGGCAGAGGAACCAAAGATCAAATTGCTAACATCCGCTGCATCCTAGAAAAAGCAAAAGAGTTCTAGAAAAATATCTATTTCTGCTTTATTGAATATGCCAAGGCCTTTGACTGTGTGGATCACAATAAAGTGTTGGAAAATGTTCAAGAGATGTGAATACCAGACCACCTGACCTGCCTCTTGAGAAACCTATATGCAGGTCATGAAGCAAAAGGTAGAACTTGATATTGAACAACAGACTGGTTCCAAACAGGGAAAGGAGTACGTCAAGGCTGTATATTGCCCCCCTACTTCTATAACATGTGCAGAGGCATCATGAGAAAAGCTGGGCTGGAAGAAGCACAAGCTGGAATCAAGATTGCTGGGAGATATAACAATAACCTCAGATATGCAGATGACAGCACCCTTATGGCAGAAAGTGTAGAGGAAGTAAAGAGCCTCTTGATGAAAGTGAAAGAGGAGAGTGAAAACGTTGGCCTCAAGCTCAATATTCAGAAAACTAAGATCATGGCATCTGTCCCATCACATCATCACAAATAGATTGGGAATAGTGGAAACAGTGTCAGACATTATTTTGAGGGAGCTCCAAAACCACTGCAGATGGTGATTGCAGCCATGAAATTAAAAGACGCTTACTCTTTGGAAGAAAGTTATGACCATCCTAGATGGCATATTCAAAAGCAGAGACATTAATTACTTTGCCAACAAAGTTCCGTCTAGTCAAGGTTATGGTTTTCCCAGTTGTCAGGTATGGATGTGAAAATCGGACTGTGAGGAAAGCTGAGTGCCGAGGAATTGATGCTTTGATACTGTGGTGTTGGAGAAGACTCTTGATAGTCCCTTGGACTGCAAGGAGATCCAACCAGCCCATTCTGAAGGAGGGCAGCCCTGGGGTTTCTTTGGAAGGAATGATGCTAAAGCTGAAACTCCAGTACTTTGGCCACCTCATGTGAAGAGTTGACTCATTGGAAAAGACTCTGATGCTAGGAGGGATTGGGGGCAGGAGGAGAAGGGGACGATAGAGGATGACATGGCTGGATGGCATCACGGACTCGATGGACATGAGTCTGAGTGAACTCCGGGAGTTGGTGATGGACAGGGAGGCCTGGCGTGCTGTGATTCATGGGGTCGCAGAGAGTTGGACATGACTGAGCGACTGAACTGAACTGAACTGAATATGTAATGGAAGAGAGGTGGCCGCCCATAGGGGCTATTTTGCACCCACTGGGAAAGTAAGTTGGATCCCTGCCTCACAAAACACCACCATAGCAATTAAGACACATGTGAAGAACCAACAATTGAAAGGAAAAATTGACACATTTTATAACAATTTTGGATGAGTGAATACCTTACTTTATAATCGAGGTATTATGCATTTTTAAAGATTTGTTAGTTTAAGGCGTACAGCAACGTGATTTTGGATTCAGTGTCTCAAGGGCTTCCTTGGACAAAATTCACTCCATTGGAGAGGCCCCAAGATCGTGTCCTCTACTTAGAACTGGCAAGAATCCTGAAAACACAGAGCAGCATGTGGTGGTGCTAGTGGGTATTTTTTCACTGAATCAATTATTCTACCATGACACACAGAAGAACCCTAGATGCTAGGAGGGGTGTCTCCAAACCTGTCTTCAAACTGGAGGCCTTGCTCCCTTGAATAGTGCTGAGTGAAACTGCTCTTGGGAAGGGAAGATGTGTGTCATGAATATTTTGTCTGCATAGAACAAAGTGCTGTGCAGAGACCTTGTGGAAGCTCGTCCCAGGACATGGAACACAAAGACACAGTGACCTGATGCTCAGCCCTGCTCTTGGGGGCATTGCACTGTCTCCACCCCTGACATATGATGAGGCCCTCACAGGTGTCCTGGAGAGTATGATCACACGACCTGAATCTGTCCAATCTGTGTGTTCCATCCTCCCTGGATACCGTGATGGGCTCACGACTTTGGAAGTGACCAATCGGGGCCCAGGGACGGGACTCAGGCTGCAATCAAGGGGAAGAGGAGCTTTGGTTCTGCTGGAAGGGGCGGGGCTGGTGAGGTCAGTTTAAAGCAGTGGGAAGAGCGTGAGATCAGCCTGGGGCGATTGGTGACCTTTCTGCTCCCATCAGGGCAGAGACACTGGCTTGAGAATGAGGACGCTGCTGAGCCCAGGTTTTGAGAGCGCTGGCTCCTGCTGTGGTCCCGAATCTCCACCTGAGACTGGCGGCAAGTCATCTGCCTGTGAGGCCTCCTGCTTATCGGTGAGCTTGTGGAACCACGCTGGTTTTTCTGTCCAGCAGGCTAAGTGGAGATCCTGCAAAACAAGTGTGTGGGTTTTGGCTGGCTTCATGAAAGAAACGCCAGATGGCACTGGGATACTCCAGTCTAATCTGAATTCAGGGGATGTATGTATCTTGAAAGTGAAGGGACAAGTCCTTCTGTCGTGTCCAACTCTTTGCGAACACTAGACTATAGGATCCATGGAATTCTGCCAGCAAGAATATTGGAGTGGGCAGCCTTTCCCTTCTCCAGGGGATCTTCCAAATCCAGGGGTTGAACCCAGGTCTTGGTATGCAGGCAGATTTTTTAACTGGCTGAGCCACAGAGAGGCTCAAGAATATTGGACTGGGTAGCCTGGCCCTTCTGAAGCAGATCAGTATTTCCTGACCCAGGAATCAAACTGGGCTCTCCTGCAGTGCAGAAGGATACTTCACCAGCTGAGGTATCAGGGAAGCCCAATATCTCTTAAGACCAGCTTGTAATTGTAGGATTACCCTAAAAAGTCTTCACAGGTTTAAGGTCGCAACCTGCTAAAGAGGCAACTGATGTCCTTATTCTAGAGGACAAAACTGGGGCTCTAAGAAGGGGGTAACTCAACTATAGCAAGGAAGTGTGTATCCAGACAGACCTCGCAGTTCCTTCTGTTAGAACTCAGGGAGGCCACATGGTGAAGCTTGTCCATGTGACAGGAGCTAAGGCACCCAGCCCACACTGGGTGCTGAGGGGACCTGACATGGTAATTGCCTTCTGGCAGCTAGGAGCATCACAAAATCAGTTTGCACTGAAGAAAGAAATGGCACCTCCCTTCATCCACCCCACCACACACTCCAAGTCCTCCCACAGCCTGCTCCCTTTCTCTTGATTTCTGAGGAAATTACAGTCATGCTCATGTGACCACATTGGCTGTCCAATGTTCACAGGCTACCACTGGAGCTGCTAAAGGAGAGGCCAACAGCCTTTGGCCCTGAGTATCTCTCTTTCCTTTGCACCATCGAGGCCCTCCTCCACACTTGCACACCACAAGCCTTTTCTGAGATGCCCAGGGACCCTCCCTCAGTTTGCAACAAGTTGTATCCACTGCTGTCCTTTCAATGCCTCCCTTGAAACTCAGCTCATGTGTTCATTTCCCTGCACGGCAGCCCACCTGGCTGCCATGGGAGGATCAGAGCTGACTGTAAATCCAAAGCTCAGATCTGGCAGCTGGGATTCTGTTTATAAAGGACCTGATTATTCCCACTATAGAGGCTGAAGTAGGCTCCAAGTGTCCAGAACTAGGACTTGGGGCAAAGTTACTCTACAAGCGTTTGGATGCCAGGGGAGGCTTCTGGCTCTAGTGGGGATGGGGCGAGTTTCTTGATGTTCTGAAGTAACATTGTGTGGAGGTTCACAGTGCATAGAGAAGAGAAGATGGAGTCTACCCTGGAGGTGGTCACAGCTCATGGCTGAACCAGCTGCCTTTCTGACGGTGGGATGTGGGGCAAAGGAAGAGACCCAGGTCTGCTCCCTTCTGTGGTACCCGGAGCATGTTGACACCAGACTAAACACTTACATGGTGAAGACCTTCGCTGCTGTCTGCAAAGGATTTACACTGGCATGTGTCTTCATCTGAGAAGTCAGGCCATCTCGAAACTACACTGGCCATGGACATGGCCTATCCACCCTCACATGTTTCTTCTCCTCCTTACTGAACATTCATTTCCAAGAAGATTTTGGGGCTATAGGATGTTGAGTTTTCTCTAGCTTTGTTGAATGAGGAATGCTTTTTGTTCGTTGGTGTTGTTAATTTTCCAGCTCTCTCTTTAGGCTTCTTCTGTGAATTTGTTTGTGGAACAGGAAGAGTTCTACATCTCCCTTCTGGCTGAGATGTCACATTTACAACAGCAATGCCTACCTGGAATGTTTGGACCAGATTTGCCGAAAGGGCTTGGTTTTGAAGATGACATCCTGAAAATAACTACACTGTCCTTTCAGTTGCCCAAATGCTACTTTAAATGAAATAAAAACAATAATTCTCAAGTTAATCTTACAATATGTGGAGAGTCCGAAAAATCCCCTGGAGAATGGAAAAGTTACCCATTCCAGTTTTCTGGCCTAGATAACTTCATGCACTGTAAAATCGATGGGACTGTAAAGAGTCTAACAAGACTAAGTGTCTATAACGTTCCTTTTCTGTCAGAAAAAAAAAATAGATTTTTCTATCATTTCAGGGATTGGCATTGATTGCGGACACCCAAATAATGGGGAAAAGTGCAGAAAGAAGAGGACTAAATGTTGTCAGGTGGGGGAGGAAAGAACGGGGAGTGCTTGACATGAATCCAGGCTTTGCTGGGAAGTGGGGGGATAGAATGAGAATGTGCATATGTAGACATTGGTGATGGTTACACAGCACTGTGAAGGCATTAATATTCCCAAATTGTGTCAATTAAAGTAAAATTTATTGACAGAAACCTAACAGAAAAAATACATAAAGCCTTAAAAAAAATAAAACATCACAAGAAACCTACACACAAATCAGATGCAAATAAGCTCAGTGGAAGGGCATTCAATCTGTCCTTGGTGGGGAGCGAGTCAATGGCATCCACGGGAAGCAGGCAGGGATGGAGGTTGCAGAGCCAACCGCTCCCCTGAACGAGGTGTTTCCAGAAAGGGCTCCGGGTTCTCTGTCCAGAGCGGGGGCAGGTTGTCCCTGTAGGGGAGGCTCAGTCATCATGGGCATCTGGGTCTTGGGCTGGAGCCAGGGCAGGCTCTCCCTGCAGAGGTGGTGACTCATCCCCTGACTCGGGTTCTCCTGCCAAAGCCCAAGCGGGTACAGGTGCAGGTGGAGGTGGATGTTCTCGCTGAGGGGGTGGGACATTGGTGCCTGTGGCTGGGGGTCCTGCAGGCACAGGGATCCGATATGCCCAGTGTGCTGGCCAGTCCTCAGCTGGCCCGGTGTCTTTGGAAAGGGAAGTCTCATGTTTCAATCTCCCTTCAGTGGATCCCTGGGTCCTGCACCTGTAGCACCCACTGCTGTAGGGACAGGATTTGGAAGTGGAGTCTGGTTTTAATGAGAGGCCAGTGCTAGAGCTGTGAGAGAAGAGAAGGTTACCCATCATCAGCATTTTGATGTGTGTATACCGGGACAGAAATCTTCCCAGAGAATCGCAAAGAATACCCAGCACAGGATGCACTCTGACTGCAATGTGAAAGATAGGTGGTGTGAGGCCAGCCTTTTTTCCAAGCCCAGGCCCACCTCCACCCTGTGTAATCAGCACCCCCTCCACACTCACTCACATGCAAAACCCCAGCCTCCTCACCTCTGTGCTCTGCCGTGCTGGGCTCCAGGTACTCCTGCTGCCCCAGTGGCAGGGGTTCTAGGGGCTCAGGGACAGAGCCGAGTGTGCTGAGCTCCATGGCAGCCTGAGACTGGACCCCGGGGTGTGTCCTGGGTGGTGTGTGTGGAGCAGGCCTTCCCCGCTTCCTCTTCATTTCCAGTTGGGCTGATCCCTACATGGACACGCTCACCTGGAGCCTGCACTGGGCCTTACAGGCAGAGGAGTGGTATTCCGACTCCTTCCAAGGGGAGGTGAACAGGGTGCCTCCCTCATTGGCCACATCAACTGGGAAGCTCTGAAATGACACACATCATCAGCCAGCCCTGCCTGGAGTTTACTGAGTTGGGCCTGACCAGTATGGCGGCTGTTTCTGCCTGCTCTAAATTCTGCTGCCAGCAGAAACATGTGTCTGCTCAAGTACCCACCCTGGAAGAAGGAGACGCCCCTGAGGGAGTGGGGTCTTCCTGGGCAGCCGGTGCTGCCTGGATTCTCCCCATTCCACTCAGCCTGCTCTGCCCTGGGGTGTGGACACACCCAGCCCATAGACTTCTTAGCCACATCTGAAGGGTGTTGCTTGAGGCAGAGATACCCCAGGAAATCCTCATCCACACACAAAGGGAAAAGACTCAGGGTTTCCCGGGTGGGATGGAAGAGGGGACCTGGCCTGGGCTGGAGCTCCTGTGTTACCTTTCTGTTCCTTTGGGCAAAGGGCAAGAGGCCTCTCGGTGGGGGGGTCCTGAGGCAGCACCGACAGCGTTCCCATACACTCTGCCGGTGAGCTCTCCTGAAGCTCTGGCCTCTGAGGAGGGGCAAACAGCAAAACATCCTGGCAGCCTGCGAACTGGCTGGGGGCTCCTCTCCGCTGTGAGGCCTGGAGATCCGGTTTCCGTGTTCTGTTGGGTTCTGTTGCCAGGAAGTGACATCATTTCCTGGGTTCATTGCCTAGGTCCCTTACACAATGCTCCACAAGCGAGCCACTGGGATTCTGTCTGTTCACCCACCACCTTAGGCAATGTGCAGGCACAGTGACAACCGCACCACTCACCCCACAGCTTTGGCAGGCCTGGGTCCAGCCAGGGCCTGAGCTCTAAGGACACAGCTCTTTCAGACAGGCTCCTTCTTCTCGTCTGTGATGTGGCCCTTGACAAGCCATATGCCCCTCAGGGTTTCCCTAGTCTCTCCATCTGCAGGGTGGGGTCAATCTCTCATCTACTGCCTTGGTCTGTCAGTCTACAACACGTACATGCCTTTCAATCTGGGGATGGTAACACATGGAACCTGTGCCTTGGAACTTCCCAAAGGCAAGATTCAATACATGGCTGACCTAGCACAGAATGGGGCAGAAACAGGCCTGGATGGGCTCTTGGACCTAGGAGAAGTTCAGGGAAATTGTCAGGAAGTCTGGCACTACTTTTGCAGCTCGAGAGGAAAGTAAGCTTCCTTGTCTCCACACGAGACGAGGCCTGACTCCTCTGTTGAAACTCCATAGAAATCCTGTGATCCATGTCAGCGCTGGAGAGTAACACTTAGGTTCCAGCCTCAACTTGAGATGAGGACCTAGGCCCCTGCACCGACTGGAGAGGAATTCTGAGAGGCCCCTTGCAACACACATGGAGACTAGACTTTCCGGAGGCAACACGAGCGGGTCCCTGAGGTCCCCATCATAACTCGTGAGGAACCCCAAGATTCCAGACGCAATACTAGAAAATCCAGGAGATTCTCAGCTCAACACTAGATGAGGCCCTTTCTGCTGAAGCGTCTCAAGAGAAATCACATCTTCCCTTTGTAGCCTCACAAGGGTCATTGACACCCTTGAAGCAACTCAGGAAGATCCCTGACATATAGTATCCACTCGGAAGGAACACCAAGCGTCCAGCCACAACTCAAGAAGAGCCCCGTTTTTCCCTCCTCATCTTGAGATGAAGGTCGATTTCCCTGCTTCGTCAGGAAAGGATTCTCGGTGTTCCCATCGCATCTCAAGAAGAGGTGGTCTCAAGTTTAATCTCGAGAGGAACTACAGGAGTCATGCCACAATACCAAAAGACCCCAATGTCCCAATCCATTCCAGATAAACCTGATTCCCCAGCACTGACTCGACTGTCACTCCAAGTGTCGACTCCAAACGCGATGTCAGGTGTGACAGCCCTGTGGCACCTCAAGAGAAAGCTACAGAAAGTCAAGTCTCCATGTGAGTTTCAAGGGGTCTCTCGTGCTTTCTCTCCAGTCGTTGCCCGGGCCTAGGTCTTCATCTGAAGTTGAGCCCGGAAACTCAAGGCTTCTCTCGAGTGCTGACTAGGATCTTGGGGTTTCTATGGAGTTTCAACAGGGGAGTCAGGCCTCGTCCCTTGTGGAGATATGCAAGTCTGCTTTCCTCTCAATCTTCAGAGTAGTGTCAGGCTTCCTGTCGAGGTGACTAGGGATCTGTGGCTTTCTCTCGAGGTGCCACAGGACTGTCACACCTGTCATCATGTTTTGAGTTGATCCTCAGGGTGACAGTTGAGTCAGTGCAGAGGCATCAGGTTGATCTGAAGTGGATTGGGACATCGGATTTTTTGGAATGTTAGCACGATACTTGGAGTTTCTCTCCACTTTCAAGTTGAGACCGCTTCCTCTTGAGGTGCCACAGGAAGCCGAAATTCCTTTCCCAACGAAGCAGGGAAATGGACACTCATCTTGAGATGAGGAGGGAAAAACGGAGCTCTTCTTGAGTTGTGGCGGGACAATCGGTGTTCCTCTCTAGGGGAGACGGGTATGTTGGGAACTTTTTGAGTTGCATAAAGGGTGTCAAGGACCTTTCGAGGCTCAAGAGGGAAGGTGGGAATTTTCTTGAGACACCGCAGCAGAAAAGGGCCCCATCTCGCATTGAGGGGTGGATCTGCTGGTTTTTCTCGAGTTGTGGCAGGAACCTTAGTGTTCCTCTTTAGTTATGATGGCGACCTCAGGGATCGTCTCGTGTTGCCTCAGGAAAGTCAAGTCTCCATGTGAGTTGCGTGCGGCCTCTCGGGGTTCCTCTCCATTCGGTACAAGGGCCTAGGTCCTCATCTGGAGCTGAGGCCAGAACCTCGGTGTTACTCTCTAGTGCTGACATGGCTCTCTGGGTTCCTATGGAGTTTCAACAAGGGAGTCAGGCCTCGTCTCATGTGGAGACATGCAAATCCGCTTTCATCTCGAGTTGTAACAGTATGTCAGTCTTCCTGTCGAGTTGACATTGGGACCTGTGGCTTTCTCTCAAGGTGCCACAGGGCTGTCACACCTGCCATCATGTTTGAAGTCGATACTCGGGGTGACAGTCGAGTCAGGGCAGGAAATCAGGTGTATTTTGTGTGGATTGCGACATCAGGGTCTTTTGTAATGGTGGCCCGACCTCTGGAGTTCCTCCAGAGTTTCAAGTTGAGACTGCCTCCTCTTGAGGTGTGACGGGAATGCCAGGATTCCTTTCCCGATGAAGCAGGGAAATAGACCCTCATCTCGAGATGAGGAGGGAAATACGGGGCTCTTCTTGAGTTGCGGCGGGACCCTCGGGGTTCCTCTCGAATGGAGACGGGTATGTCAGGGAACTTCTTGAGTTGCATCAAGGGTGTCAAGGATCCTTTCAAGGCTCAAGAGGGAAGGGGGGATTTCTCTCAAGTTGCCGTAACAGAAAAGGGCCTCATCTCATGTTGAAGGAAGAATCTCCTTGTTTTTCTTGAGTTGGGCAGGAAAGTTGGGATTCCTCTTGAGTGAGGACGGGGACCTCAGGGACCTGCTTGTGTGGCTGCAGGAAATTCAATTTTCAGTGTGAGTTGCGATGGTCTTCTTGGGCTTTCTCCCCAGTCGTTGCTGGGGACTAGATCCTCATCTGGAGTTGAGATCGGTACCTCAGGTCTCCGCTCCAGTGATGACTAGGATCTCTGTGTTTCTACTGAGTTTCAAAAGGGGAGTCAGGCCTCGTCTCGTGTGGAGACATGTAAGTCCTCTTTCTTCTCGAGCTGTCAGAGAGGTGTCAGGCTTCCTGTCGAGGTGACGTAGGAATCTGTTGCTTTTTGTCGAGGTGCCACAGGGCTTTCACACGTGCCATCATGTTTTGAATCAATACTCGGGGTGACAGTCGAGCCTGTGCAGGAAAATCAGGTGTATTTTGAGTGGACTGGGACATCGGGGTCTTTTGAAATGGAGGCATGACCCCTGGAGTTCCTCTTGAGGGTCAAGTTGAGTCTGCCTCCTCTTGAGGTGTGACAGGAACGCCAGGATTCCTTTCCCAAAGAAGCAGGGAAATGGACCCTCCTGTCGGGAGGAGGAGGGAAATCCGGGGCTCTTCTTGAGTTGTGGTGGGACCATCGGGGTTCCTCTCCAATGGAGACGGGTATGTCGGGAAACTTCTTGAGTTGCCTCAAGGGTGTCAAGGACCCTTTCGAGGCTCAAGAGGGAAGGGGGGATTTCTCTCAAGACGCCGCAGCGGAAAAGATCCTCATCTCGCATTGAGGGGAGAATCTCCTGGTTTTTCTCGAAGTGCGGCAGGAAACTTGGGATTCCTCTCGAGTTATGACAGCGACCTCAGGGACCCGCTCGTGTTTCCTCAATAAATTCCAGGCTTCATGTGAGTTGCGAAGGGAATCTTGGGATTCTTCTCCAGTCGGTTCTGGGGCCTAGGTCTTCATCTTGAGTTGAGACCAGAACCTCATGTTTCCTCTGAATGGCTGACAAGGATCTTGGGGTTCCGATGGAGTTTCAACGGGATTCAGGCCTCGTCTCGTGTGGAGACATGGAAGTCTGCTTCCTCTCCAGCTGTAAAAGTAGTCTCAGGCTTCCTGAAACTTTCCCTGACCTTTTCCTACCTCCCAGAGCCCATCTAGGCCTGTTTTTGCCCCCATTCTTTGCTAGGTCAGCCATCTATTGAATCTTGCCTTTGGGAAGTCCCAGGGAACAAGCTCCTTGTGATATCAGGCCCAGATTGAAAGCCTTGTAGGTGTTGTAGGCTGACTGACCAAGGCAGTAGATGAGAGATGGACTTCACTCTGCAAATGGAGAGACTAGATAAACCCTGAGGGGCATATGGCTTGTCAAGGGCAACATCACAGATAAGAAGTAGCCTGTCTGAAAGGACTGTGTCCTCAGAGCTCAGGCCCTGGCTGCACCCAGGCCTGCCAAAGCTGTGGGGTGAGTGGTGTGGGTGTCACTGTGCCTGCACATTGCCTAAGGGGGTAGGTGAACAGACAGAAACCCAGAGGTTCTCTTGGGGAGTTTTGTGTAAGGTACCTCAGCAACGAACTCAGGAAATGACATCACTTCCTAGCAACAGAACCCAACAGAACACGGAATCCAGATCTCCAGGCCACACAGCAGAGAGGAGCCTTCAGCCAATTTGCGGGTGGCCAGGATGTTTTGCTGTTAGCCCCTTCCCAGAGGCCGAGGCCTCGGGAGAGCTCACCGGCAGAGTGTGTGGGAACGCAGTCGGTACTGCCTCAGGACCACCCCCCAACCCCGCACCCCTGAGAGGCCTCTTGCCCTTTGCCTGAAGGAACAGAAATGTAACGCAGCAGCTCCAGCCTGGGCCAGGTCCCATCTCCCATCTCACCCGGGTAACCCTGAGTCCATTCCCTGTGTGTGTGGAGGGGGGTTTCCTGGAGTATCTCTGCCTCAAGGAAGCCCCTGTGGATGTGGCTCAAATGTCTGTGGGCTGGGTGTGTCCGCAGCCCAGGGGAGAGCAGGCGGGGTAGATGGTGGGAGTCCAGGCAGCACAGGCTTCCCATGAAGATCCCACATCCTCAGGGGTGTCTCCTTCATCCAGGGTGGGTATCAGAGCAGACACATGTTTCTGCTAGCAGCAGAATTTCGAGCAGGCAGAAGCAGACGCCATACTGGTCAGGCCCAGCTCAGTAAACTCCAGGAAGTGTTGGCTAATGGTCAGTGTCATTTCAGAGATTCCCAGTCGATGTGGCCCATGAGGGGTCACCCCATTTACCTCCCCGAGGGAGGCATCAGATCACCACCACCCTGCCCATGAGGCCCAGTACAGGCTCCAGGTGAGCATGCCCGTGAAGGGATCAGCCCAACTGGGAATGAAGAGTAAGTGGAGAAGGCCTGCTCCACAAATATCACCCCGGACACACCCCGGGGCCTAGTCTCAGGCTGCCATGGATCTCAGCATACCCGGCTCTGACCATGAGGCCTGAGAACCCCTGCCACTGAGGCAGCAGGAGGACCTAGAACTCAGCACAACAGAGCACGGAGGTGAGGAGGCTGGGGCTTTGCATGTGAGTGTGTGGTTGGGGGTTCTGAGCTACACAGGGAGGATTCCCCGTGTGCTGGGTCTGGGCCTAGAACAAAGGCTGGGCTCACACCACACATCTTTCACTCTGCAGTCGCAGTATATCCTATGCTGGGTATTTGCGATTCTCTGGGAAGCTTTCTGTCCCCGTATACACACATCAAAATGCTGGTGATAGGTAAACTTCTCTTCTCTCACAGCTCTAGCACTGGCCGCTCATTACAACCAGACTCCACTTTCAAGTCCTGTCCCTACAGCAGTGGGTGCTACAGGTGCAGGACCCAGGGATCTACAGAGGGGAGATCGAGACCTGAGACTTCCCTTCCAAAAGACACCGGGCCAGCTGGGTACTGGCCAGCACACTGGACATATTGGACCTCTGTGCCTGCAGGACCCACAGCCACAGGCACTTAGGTCCTCTCCCCTCTGCAAGAACATCCACCTTCACCTGCACCTGTACCTACTCAGAATTTGCAGGAGAACCCGAGTCAGGGGATGAGTCACCACTTCTGCAGGGAAAGCCTGCCCTGGCTCCAGCCCAAGACCCAGATGCCCACAATGCCTGAGCCATCCCTGCAGGGAGAACGGTGGACAGAGACCTGGAGCCCTTTTTGGAAACACCTCGTCCAGTGGTGTGGTTGGCTCTGCAGTCTCCATCACTGCCTGCTTCCCGTGGATGCCATCAACTCGCTCCTCACCCAGGACAGATGAGTGCCCTTCCCCTGAGCTTATTTGCATCTTGTTTTTGTGTAGTTTTCTTGTGATGTTTTATTTTTTTAATTGCTTTGTGTATTTTTTTCTGTTAAGTTTTTGTTAATAAATTTTACTTTAATTGAAACAATTTGAGAATATAAAGGCCTTCACAGTGCTGTGTAACATCACCAGTGTCTACATTCGCACCTTCTCATTGTATCCCCCCACTTCCAAGCAAAGCCTGGATTCATGTCAAGCACTCCCAATTCCTCCCTCCCTTCCTGACAAGCTTTAGTCTTCCTCTTTTTCCATTTCTTCCCACTCTTTCGGTGTCTGCAATAAATGCCAATCACTGAAATGATAGAAAAATGGATTTTCTTTTCTGACCGAAAGGAACGTTATAGGCGCTTAGTTTTTTTAAACTCTTTGCAGTCCCAACGTTTTTACAGTCCATGGAGTTATCTAGGCCAGAATACTGGAGTGGGTAACTTTTCCATTCTCCAGGGGATTTTTCGGACTTTCCACATATTATAAGACTAAACTTGAGAATTCTTGTTATTATTTCATTGGATGTAGCCTTTGGGTAACCGAAAGGAGAGTGTAGGTACTTTCAGGATGTCATCTGCAAAATGAAGCCCTTTTGGCAAATGTGATCAGAACCTCCAGTTAAGCATTTCTGTTGTAAATGTAACATCTCAGCCAGAAGGGAAATGTGGAGCTCTTCCTGTTCCACAAACAAATTCACAGAATAAAGGAGAGAGCTGGAAAATGAACAACACCAACAACCAAAAAGTGTTCCTCCTTGGACAAAGCTAGAGAAAACCCAACATCCTATGAGCCAAAAACCGTCTTGGAAATGAATGTTCAGCAAGGAAGAGCAGAAACATTTGAGGGTGGATAGGCCATGACCATGGCCAGTGTAGTTTTGAGATGGTCTGAACTCTCAGATGAAGACACATGCCAGTGTAAATACTTTGCAGAGAGCAGTGATGGTCATCACCATGTAAGCGTTTAGTCTGGTGTCAACATGCCCAGGATACTACACGAGGAAGCAGACCTGGGTCTCTTCCTCTGCCTCACATCCCACCCTCAGGAAGGCAGCTGGCTCAGCCATGAGCTGTGACCACCTCCAGGGTAGACTCCATCTTCTCTTCTCAATGCACCATGAACCTCCACACAGTGTTACCTCAGAACCTCAAGAAACTCGCCCCATCCCCACTAAAGCCAGAAGACTCCCTTGGCATTGAAATTCCTGTGGAGTCACTTTGACCCAAGCCCTAGTTCTGAACCCCTGGAGCCTATTTCAGCCTCTACAGTGGGAGTAATCAGGTCCTTTATACACAGACTCCCAGCTGTCAGATCTGAGCTTTGGATTCACAGTCAGCTCTGTCCCTCCCATGGCAGCCAGGTGGGCCACCATGCAGGCAAAGGAGCACATGACCTGAGTTTCAAGGGAGGCATTGAAGGTACAGCATAGGATACAACACGTTGCAAACTGAGGGAGGGTCCCTATGCGTCTCAGAAAAGGCCTGTGGTGTGCAAGTGTGGAGGAGGGCCTCGATGATGCAAAGGAAAGAGAGATTCTCAGGGCCAAAGGCTCTTGGCCTCTCTTTTAGCAGCTCCAGTGGTAGCCTGTGAACACTGGACAGCCAATATGGTCACATGAGCATGACTGTAATTTCCTCAGAAATCAAGAGAGAGGGAGCAGCCTGTGGGAGTACTCGGAGGGTGTGGTGGTTTGGATGAAGGGAGGTGCCATTCCTTTCTTCAGTGCAAACTGATTTTGTGATGCTCCTAGCTGCCAGACTGTAGTTACCAAGTCAGGTCCCCACAGCACCCAGTGTGGTCTGGGTGCCTTAGCCCCTGTCACATGGACAAGCTTCACCATGTGGACTCCCTGAGTTTTAACAGCAAGAACTGTGGGGTTTGTCTGGGTAGACACTTCCTTGCTATAGCTGAGTTACACCCTTCTTAGAATCCCAGTTTTGTCCTCTAGATTAAGGACATCGATTGCTACCTTAGCAGGTTGCAACCTTAAACCTGTGAAGACTCTTTAGGGTAATCCTACAATTAGAAGCTGGCCTTAGGAAATATTGGGCTTCCCTGATACCTCAGCTAGAGAAGTGTCCTCCTGCATTGCAGGAAAGCTCAGTTTGATTCCTGGGTCAGGAAATTCTGATCTACTGAAGAAGGGACAGGCTATCAGCCCAATATACTTGGGCCTCTTTGTGGCTCAGCCGGTAAAGAATCTGCTTGCCTGTGGAGACCTGAGTAAGACCCCTGGGTTTGGAAGATCACCTGGAGAAGGGAAAGGCTGCCCACTCCAGTATTCTTGCCTGCACAGTTCTATGGTCCTGTAGTCTACCGGGTCACAAAGAGTCGGACACGACTGAAGGACTTGTCCATTCACTTTCAAGAGATATCCCCTGAATCCAGATTAGACTGGAGTCTCCCAATGACATCTAGCATTTCTTCCCTGAAGCCAACCAAAAACCACACACTTGCATTTGCATGGTCTCCACTTAGCCCACTGCACAGAAAATCCAACATGGTTCCACAAGCTCACAGATAAGCAGGAGGACTCATAGGCAGACGGCTTCCTTCCAGTCTCAGGTGGAGCTTCAGGACCACAGCAAGAGCCAGTGCTCTCAAAACCTGGGCTTAGCAACGCCCTCATTCTCAAGCCAGTGCTTCTGCCCTGACGGGAGTGGAAAGGTCACCAATCGCCCCAGGCTGACCTCACGCTCCTCCCACCGCTGTAGACTGGCCTCACCAGCCCTGCCCCTTCCAGCAGAACCAGAGCTCCTCTTCCCCTTGATTGCAGGCTGAGTCCCGGCCCTGGGCCCCAATTGGTCACTGCCCAAGCTCTGAGCCCTTCACGGTAGCCAGGAAGGATGGAGCACACAGATTGAACAGATTCAGGTCGTGTGACCATACTCTCCAGAACACCTGTGAGGGCCTCATCATATGTCAGGGGTGGAGACAGTGCGATGCCCCAAGAGCAGGGCTGACCATCAGGTCACGGTGTCCTTGTGCTCCTTGTCCTGGGGCGAGTGGCACAACGTCTCTGCACAGCACTTTGTTCTCTGCAGACGAAACATTCATGACACAACTCTTCCCTTTCCAAGCGTAGTTTCACGCAACACTATTCAAGAGAACAAGGCCTCCAGTTTGAAGATAAGTTTGGAGATCCCCCTCCTAGCATCTAGGGTTCTTCTGTGTGTCATGGTAGAATAATTGATTCAGTGAAAAAATACCCACTAGCACCACCACATGCTGCTCTGTGTTTTCAGGATTCTTGCCAGTTCTAAGTAGAGGACATGATCCAGGGCCCCCCCCAATGGAGTGAATTTTGTCCAAGGAAGACCCTGAGACACTGAATCCGTCAATCATGTTGCTGTACACCTTAAAGTAACAAATCTTTAAAAATGCATAATACCTCGATTATAAAGTAAGGTATTCACTCATCCAAAATTGTTATAAAATATGTGAAGTTTTCCTTTCAATTGTTGGTTCTTCGCATGTCTCTTAATTGCTATGGTGGTGTTTTGTGAGGCAGGAATCCAACTTACTTTCCCATGGGTGCAAAATAGTCCCAGTGGGCCTCCTCTCGTCCTTTACATATTCAGTTCAGTCCAGTTCAGTTCAGTTGCTCAGTCGTGTCCAACTCTCTGTGACCCCATAAATCGCAGCACGCCAGGCCTCCCTGTCCATCAACAATGCCCTGAGTCCACTCAGACTCATGTCCATCCAGCTATGTCATCCTCTGTCGTCCCCTTCTCCTCCTGCCCCCAATCCCTCCTAGCATCAGAGACTTTTCCAATGAGTCAACTCTTCGCATGAGGTGGCCAAAGTACTGGAGCTTCAGCTTTAGCATCATTCCTTCCAAAGAAATCCCAGGGCTGCCCTCCCTCAGAATGGACTGGTTGGATCCCCTTGCAGTCCTAGGGACTCTCAAGGGTTTTTTCCAACACCAGAATTCCAAAGCATCAATTCCTCGGCACTCAGCTTTCTTCACAGTCCAACTGTCACATCCATACATGACAACTGCGAAAACCATAGCCTTGATTAGATGGAACTTTTCTGGCAAAATAATTAAAGTCTCTGCTTTTGAATATGTTATCTAAGTTGGTCATAACTTTTCTTCCAAGGAGTAAGTGTCTTTTAGTTTCATGACTGCAATCACCATCTGCAGTGATTTTGGAGTCACCTCAAAATAATGTCTGACACTGTTTCCACTATTCCCCATCTATTTGCCCTGATGTAATGGGACAGATACCACGATCTTAGTTTTCTAAATGTTAAGCTTGAAGCCAACGTTTTCACTCTCCTCTTTCACTTTCTTTCTGGGGAGGTTTTACAAATAGCTGAGACAAGAAGAGAAGCGAAAAGCGAAGGAGAAAAGGAAAGTTACAAGCATCTGAATGCAAAGTTCCAAATAATAGCAAGAAGAGATAAGAAAGACTTCTTCAGTGATCATTGCAAAGAAATAGAGGAAAACAACAGAATGGGAAAGACTAGAGATCCCTTCAAGAAAATTAGAGACACCAAAGGAANACTCCAGTACTTTGGCCACCTCATGCGAAGAGTTGACTCATTGGAAAAGACTCTGATGCTGGGAGGGATTGGGGGTGGGAGGAGAAGGGGACGACCGAGGATGAGATGTCTGGATAGCGTCACGGACTCGATGGAAGTGTCTCAGTGAACTCCGGGAGATGGTAATGGACAGGGAGGCCTGGCGTGCTCCGATTCATGGGGTCGCAAACAGTTGGACACAACTGAGCAACTGAATTAAACTGCTGTTTCACTTTCATCAAGAGGCTCTCTAGTTCCTCTTAACTTTCTACCATAGGGTGTAGTCATCTGCATATCTGAGGTTAATGATATTTCTCCTGGCAATCTTGATTCCAGCTTGTGTTTCTTCCAGCCCAGCCTTTTTCATGACGTGTTCTGCATATAAGTTACAGAAGCAGGGGGACAATATACAGCCTTGACGTACTCCTTTCCCTATTTGGAACCAGTCTGTTTTCCCATGTCAAATTCTATCTTTTGCTTCATGACCTGCTTATAGGTTTCTCAACAGGCAGGTCAGATGGTCTGGTATTCCCATCTCTTGAACATTTTCCAACACTTCATTGTGATCCACACAGTCAAAGGCTTTGACATAGTCAGTAAAGCTGAAATTGAAGTTTTTCTAGAACTCTTGCTTTTTCGACGATTCAGTGGATGTTGGCAATTTGATCTCTGGTTCCTCTGCGTTTTCTAAAACCAGCTTGAATATCTGGAAGTTTACGGTTCATGTTTTGCTGAAGCCTCACTTGGAGAATTTTGACCATTACTTTACTACCGTGTGAGAGGAGTGCAACTCTACAGTAGTTTGAGCAATCTTTGGCCTTGGAAGGAAAACTGACCTTTTCCAGTCCTGAGGACACTGCTGAGTTTTCCAAATTTGCTGGCATATCGAGTGCAGCACTTTCACAGCTTCATCTTTCAGGAATTTGAAATAGCTCCACTGGAAATCCATCATCTCCGCTAGTTTATTCGTAATGATGCTAAGGCCCACTTGACTTCACATTCCAGGATGTCTGGTAATAGTGAGTGATCACACCATCGTGATTATCTGGGTTGTGAAGATCTTTCTGGTACAGTTCTTCTGTGAATACTTGCAACTTCTTCTTAATATTCTGCTTCTGTTAGGTCCATACTATTTCTGTCTTTATCAAGCCCATCTTTGCATGAAATTATTCCTTGGTATCTCTAATTTTCTTGACAAGATCTCTAGCCTTTTCCACTCTGTTGCTTTCCCTTATTTCTTTGCATTGTTCACTCCTGAAGGCTTTCTTCTCTCTCCTTACTATTCTTTGGAACGATTTTCAGATGCTTATAGCTTTCCTTTTCTCCTTTGCTTTTCTCTTCTCTTCTACTCAC
This sequence comes from Connochaetes taurinus, assembly GCA_006408615.1. Taxonomy (NCBI): domain Eukaryota; kingdom Metazoa; phylum Chordata; class Mammalia; order Artiodactyla; family Bovidae; genus Connochaetes; species Connochaetes taurinus. The sequence continues at coordinate 99,339 of SJXO01003633.1, read as the reverse complement.
AGCTATTAGTAAGGCCTCCTCAAACCGCCATTTGCTTTTTTTCACATTTATTTTTCTTTGGGACGGTCTTGATCCCTGTTCCTGCACAATGTCACAAACCTCTGTCCATAGGTCATCAGGAACTCTATCAGATCTAATCCTTTAAATCTATTTCTCACTTCCACTGTATAATCATCAGTGATTTGATTTAGGTCATACCTGAATTGTCTAGTGGTTTTTCCTACTTTCTTCCATTTAAGTCTAGCAATTAAATTTTCAAATTAGATTGCTAAATTAAATTTAGCAATTAGAATTTCATGATCTGAGCCAGTCAGCTCCCCATCTTGTTTTTGCGCACTGTATGCAGCTTCTCCACCTTTGGCTGCAAAGAATATACTGTGATTTGATTTAGGTCATACCTGAATTGTCTAGTGGTTTTTCCTACTTTCTTCCATTTAAGTCTAGCAATTAAATTTTCAAATTAGATTGCTAAATTAAATTTAGCAATTAGAATTTCATGATCTGAGCCAGTCAGCTCCCCATCTTGTTTTTGCGCACTGTATGCAGCTTCTCCACCTTTGGCTGCAAAGAATATACTTAGTCTGATTTCAGTGCTGACCATCTGATGATGTCCATGTGTAGAGTCTTCTCTTGTGTTGTTGGAAGAGGGTGTTTGCTATGACCAGTGTTTTCTCTTGGCAAAATTCTATTATTTGCCCTCCTTCATTCCATATTCCAAGGTCAAATTTGCCTAATATTCCAGATGTTTCTTGACTTCCTACTTTTGCATTCCAGTCTCCTAGAATGAAAAGAACAACTTTTTTGGGTGTTAGTTCGAAAAGTTCTTGAAAATCTTCATAGAAACGTTCAATGTCAACTTCTTCAGCATTACTGGTTGGGGCATATGCTTGGAGTACCTAATATTGAATGGTTTGCCTTGGAAAGGAACAGAGATCATTCTGTCATTTTTGAGAGGGCATCCAAGTATTGCCCTTCAGATTCTTTTGCTGACCATGATGGCTATTTGATTTCTTCTAAGGGATTCCTGCCCTAAGTAGTAGATATAATGGTCACATGAGTTAATTCACCCGTCCCAGTCCATATAAGTTCGTGATTCCTAGAGTGTCAGTGTTCACTCTTGCCATCACCTGTTTGCACACTTCTACTTTGCCTTGATTCATGAAACTAACATTCCAGGTTCCTATGAAGTATTGCTCTTTACAGCATCAGACCTTGCTTGTTTCACCAGTCACATCCACAACTGGGTATTGTGTTTGCTTTGGCTCCATCCCTTCAGTCTTTCTGGAGTTTTTTCTCCACTGATCTCCAGTAGCATATTGGGCCCTTACCAGCCTGGGAGTTCCTCTTTCAGTATCCTCTCATTTTGCCTTTTCATACTGATCATGGGGTTTTCAAGCCAAGAACACTGAAGTGGATTGCCATTACCTTCTCCAGTGGACCACATTCTGTCAACCCTCCCCAACATGACCCGTCCGCCTTGGGTGGCCCCTTACGGCATGGCCCAGTTTCACTGAGTTAGAAGAGGCTTTGGTCCATGTGATCAGATTGGCTAGTTGTCTGTGGTTATGGTCTCAGTGTGTCTGTCCTCTGATGCTGTCTCCCAACACCTGGCGTCTTACTTGGATTTCTCTTACCTTGGTCGTGGGGTATCTATTCACGGCTGCTCAAGAAAAGCGCAGCCACTGCTCCTTACTTTATGTGAGGGGGATCTCATCAGGCCTGCTGCTCCTGACCTTGAACCTGCAGTAGCACCTCTCAGCCCTCCTGCACCCGCACACAACATTTAGTGGTGTAGAAACTACAAATCTGTGTTCCAACCGCAAGTAAAGTGAAGTAGCTCAGTCGTGTCTGACTCCTTGTGACTCCATGGACTTTAGCCCACCAGGCTCCTCCATCCATGGAATTTTCTAGGCAAGAGTACTGGAGTGGGTTGCCATTTCCTTCTCCAGGGGATCTTCCCATCCCAGGGATCAAACCAGGGTCCCACTTTGCGGGCAGACGCTTTACCATCTGAGCCACCATGGATCAAGCTTTCACAAATCAAAAAGATAGTAAGCTGAACATGAGAGATGACTTGCAAGTCATGTATCTGATAAGTGGTTCCAATGTAAAATACACTAAGAACAAACAGCACTCAAGTCTCCAAGAGAAAACACATCGCCTTTGTCCCATCCCCCAACACCCACTCCAACCTAACCACTTGATCTCACTCTAACCTATCCCCAAAGCCTAACCCTAAGCTAACAATATCCATGTGCATTCAAAGGCATCCATCCATCCACTGGAGAGACAGAGAGAAAGAGGAAAAGGAAGACAGAGACTGAATTTTGAAAGGAAAAGAAAGACATGTCTAGAGAGAGACACTGAGCCAAAGAGAGGAAATGAGTAGATTTTACAGACCTTTTCATAAATCTGTCTGGAAGTTGAAAACAATGACAGTGCCCATCCACTGCAGAAGTGGGAAAATGACCCAAGCTTATGAGAGTAAAGGAGAACAATGCAGGGAGCCATTATAGGCTCAGTCACCCACAGAAGTCGAGATAGGGCACTTGAACCAGAATCTCAAAGGTAAAAAGAGGACCAGGAAGTTGGGTCCTCTTTTAAATAAGAGAAGGTGACCTTCCAGTCTTCCTTTCAGTCCTCTGTTGGGGAGGGGGGAGGAGTGGGTCCCAAAATAGGCAAGAAGGGGAGTGCCTTTTCTGAGGTCCCAGATCCCATCCAGGCCTGTTTCTGCCCCATTCTGTGCTAGGTCAGCCATGTATTGAATCTTGCCTTTGGAAATTCCCAGGGCAAAAGTTCCATGTGATACCAGTCCCTGGTTGAAAGGCATGTAGTTGTTGTAGGCTGACAACCAAGGCAGTAGATGAGAGACTGACCTCACTCTGCAGATGGAGAGACTAGGGAAACCCTGAGGGGCATATGGCTTGTCAAGGGCCACATCACAGATGAGAAGAAGGAACCTGTCTGAAAGAGCTGTGTCCTCAGAGCTCAGACCCTGGATGCACCCAGGTCTGCCGAAGCTGTGGAGTGAGTGGTGTGTGTGTCACTGTGCCTGCACATGGCCTAAGGGGGTAGGTGAACAGACAGAAAGCCAAAGGTTCGCTTGGGGAGCTTTGTGTAAGGGACATAGGCAATGAACCCAGGAAATGACGTCGCTTCCTGGCAACAGAACCCAACAGAACATGCAAACCGGATCTCCAGGCCTTACAGTGGAGAGGAGCCCCTAATCCGTTTGCAGGCAGCCAGGAAGTTTTGCTGTTTGCTCTTCCCCAGAGGCTGGGGCCTCGGGAGAGCTCACTGGCAGATTGTGTGGGAACACTGTCGGTGCTGCCTCAGGACCCCCCTGAGAGGCCTCTGGCCCTTTGCCCGAAGGAACAGAAAGGTAACATGGGAGCTCCAGCCCGGGCCATGTCCCCTCTCCCATCCCACCTGGGTAACCCTGAGTCCTTTCCCTGTGTGTGTGGATGGGGGTTTCCTGGGGTATCTCTGCCTCAAGCAAGCCCCTGTGGATGTGGCTCAGAAGAGTGTTCGCTGGGTGTGTCCACACTCCATGGGAGAGCAGGCTGAGTGGTATGGGGAGAGTCCAGGCAGCACTGGCTGCCCAGGAAGACCCCATGCCCTCAGGGGCATCTCCTTCGAAAAGGGTGGGTGCCTGAGCAGACACATGTTTCTGCTGGCACCAGAATTTCGAGCGGGCAGAAGCAGCCACCATACTGGTCAGGCCCAGCTCAGTAAACTCCAGTCAGGGCTGGCTGATGGTCAGTGTCATTTCAGAGCTTCCCAGCCAATGTGGCTGATGAGGGGGGCACCCCATTCACCTCCCCGAGGGAGGTGTCAGATCACCACCCCCATGCCCATGAGGCCCAGTGCAGGCTCCAGGTGAGCCTGCCCATAGAGGGATCAGCCCACCTGGGAATGAAGAAGAAGGGGGGAAGGTCTGCTCTACACACACCACCCAGGACACACCCCAGGACCCAGTCTCAGGCTGCCATGGAGCTCAGCATACCCGGCTCTGACCCTGAGCCCCAAGAACCCCTGCCACTGAGGCAGCAGGAGGACCTGGAGCCCAGCACAGCAGAGCACAGAGGTGAGGAGGCTAGGGCTGTGCATGTGAGTGTGTGGGGAGGCGGTGATGAGCTACACAGGGAGGAGTCCCCCAGAGCTGGGTCTGGGCCTGGAACAAAGCCTGGCCTCACACCACCCATCTTTCACACTGCAGTCAGAGTGCATCTTATGCTTGGTATTCTTTGTGATACTCTGGGAAGCTTTCTGTCCCCGGATACACATATCAAAATGCTGGTGATGGGTAACCTTTTCTTCTCTCTAGCACTGGCCTCTCATTACAACCAGACTCCACTTCCAAGTCCTGTCCCTACAGTAGTGAGTGCTACAGGTGCAGGACCCAGGGATCCCCTGAGGGGAGATAGAGACCTGGGACTTCTCTTCCAAAAGACATGGGGCCAGCTGGGTATTGGCCAGCACACTGGGCACATCGAATCTCTGTGCCTGCAAGACCCCCAGCCACAGGCACCAATGTCCCACCCCCTCAGCGAGAACATCTACCTCCACCTGCACCTGTATCTGCTCAGGCTTTGGCAGGAGAACCCAAGTCAGGGGATGAGTCACCACCTCTGCAGGGAGAGCCTGCCCTGGCTCCAGCCCAAGACCCAGATGCCTGAGCGACCCCTACAGGGAGAATGGGCCCCGACCCTGGACAGAGACCCAGAGCCCTTTCTGGAAACACGTCGTCTGGGGGAGCGATTGGCTCTGCAGCCTCCATCCATTCCTGATTCCCATGAATGCCATTGACTCGCTCCCCACCCAGGGCAGATTGAATGCCCTTCCCCTGAGTTTATTTGCATCTGGTTTGTGTGCAGTTTTCTTGTGATGACTTATTTTTTTGTAGCTTTATGTATTTCTTTCTGTTAAATTTTTGTTAATAAATTTTACTTTATTTGATGCAATTTGGGAATATTAAGGCCTTCACAATACTGTGTAACCATCACAAATGTCTACATTCTCACCTCATTCTATCCCTCCACTTCCCAGCAAAGCCTAGATTCATGTCAAGCACTCCCGATTCCTCCCTCCCCCACCTAACAACATTTAGTGTTCTTCGTTCTCCATTTCTTCCCATTCTTTGGGTGTCCGTAATCAATGCCAATCACTGAAATGATAGAAAAATGGATTTTCTTTTCTGACAGAAAGGGAACATTATAGGTGCTTAGACTTGTTAGACTCTTTAAATTCCCATGGTTTTTACTGTCCATGGAGTTATCTAGGCCAGAATACTGGAGTGGGTAACTTTTCCATTCTCCAGGGGATTTTTCGGACTTTCCACATATTATAAGACTAAACTTGAGAATTCTTATTATTATTTCATTGGATGTAGCCTTTGGGTAACCGAAAGGAGAGTGTAGGTACTTTCAGGATGTCATCTGCAAAACGAAACCCTTTCGGCAAATGTGATCAGAACCTCCAGTTAGGCATTGCTGTTGTAAATGTGACTTCTCAGCCAGAACGGAGATGTGGAGCTCTTTCTGTTCCACAAACAAATTCACAGAAGAAGCCAAAGGAGAGAGCTGGAAAATTAACAACACCAACAACCAAAAAGTGTTCCTCATTGGACAAAGCTAGAGAAAACCCAACATCCTATGGCCCAAAAACCCTCTTGGAAATGAATGTTCAGTAAGGAAGAAAAGAAACATGTGAAAGTGGATAGGCCATACCCATGGCCAGTGTAGCTTTGAGACAATTTGAGCTCTCAGATGAAGACACATACCAGTGTAAACTTTTTGCAGACAGCAGCAATGGTCATCACTGTGTAAGCATTTAGTCTGGTGTCAACATGCTCCAGGTACCACACGAGGAAGCAGACCTGGGTCTCTTCCTCTGCCTCATATCCCACCCTCAGGAAGGCAGCTGGCTCAGTTGTGACCACCTCCAGGGTAGACTCCACCTTCTCCTCTCTATGCACCGTGAACCTGCACACAGTGGGCCTTCAGATCCTCAAGAAACTCGCCCCATCCCCACTAGAGCCAGAAGCCTCCCCTGGCATCCAATCGCCTTTGGAGTCACTTAGGCCCAAGCCCTAGTTCTGGACCCTTGGAGCCTACTTCAGCCTTTACAGTGGGAATAATCAGGTCCTTTATACACAGATTCCCAGCTGTCCGATCTGAACTTTGGATTCACAGTCAGCTCTGTCCCTCCCATGGCAGCCATGCAGGCAAAGGAGCACATGAGTTGAGTTTCAAGGGAGGCATTGAAAGGACAGCAGTGGATACAACTTGTTGCAAACTGAGGGAGGGTCCCTGGGCATCTCAGAAAAGGCCTGTGGTGTGCACGTGTGGAGGAGGCCTCGATGATGCAAAGGAAAGAGAGATACTCAGGGCCAAAGGCTCTTGGCCTCTCTTTTAGCAGCTCCAGTGGTAGCCTGTGAACAATGGACAGCCAATGTGGTCACATGAACATAACTCTAATTTCCTCAGAAACCAAGAGAAAGGGAGCAGGCTGTGGGAGGACCTGGAGAGTGTGGTGGTTTGGATGAAGGGAGGCGCCATTCCTTTCTTCAGTGCAAACTGATTTCTGAGTTCTGAGCTGCCAGACGATAGTTAACAAGTCAGGTCCCTGTAGCACCCAGTGGAGGCTGGGTGCCTTAGCCCCTGTCACGTGGACAAGCTTCACCATGTGGCCTCCTTGAGTTCTAACAGCAGGAACTGCAGGATTTATCTGGGTACACACTTCCTTGCTATAGTTGAGTTACCCCCTTCTTAGAGCTCCAGTTTTGTCCTCTAGAATAAGGACATCAATTGCTACCTTATCACGTTGCAACTTTAAACATGTAAAGACTCTATAGGGTAATCCTACAATTAGTAGCTGATCATAAGAGATATTGGGCTTCCCTGATAACTCAGCTGGAGAAGTATCCTCCTGCATTGCTGGAGAGCCCAGTTTGATTACTGGGTCAGGAAATCCTGATATTTTCCTGGCAATCTTGATTGCAGCTTGTGCTTCTTTCAGCCCAGACTTTTTCATGATGTTCTCTGCATATAAGTTATAGAAGCAGGGGGACAATACACAGTCTTGACGTACTCCTTTCCTTATTTGAAACCAGTCTGTTGTCCCATGTCAAGTTCTACCTTTTGCTTCGTGACCTGCATATAGGTTTCTCAAGAGGCAAGTCAGGTGGTTTGGTATTCCCATCTCTTGAACATTTTCCACACTTTATTTTGATCCACACAGTCAAAGGCTTTGGCATAGTCAGTAAAACCAAAATAGATGTTTTTCTAGAACTCTCTTGCTTTTTCGATGATTCAGTGGATGTTGGCAATGTGAGCTCTAGTTCCTCAGCCTTTTCTAAAACCAGCTTGAATATCTGGAAGTTCACGGTTCATGTTTTGCTTGAAAAATTTTACCATTACTTTACTAGCGTGTGAGATGAGTGCAACTGTGCAGTAGTTTGAGTATTCTTTGGCCTTGGAAGGAAAACTGACCTTTTCCAGCCCTGTGGCCACTGCTGAGTTTTCCAAATTTGCTGGCATATCGAGGGCAGCACTTTCACAGCCTCATCTTTCAGGATTTGAAATAGCTCCACTGGAAATCCATCACCTCCACTAATGTCTTCATAGTGATGCTAAGGCCCACTTGACTTCACATTCCAGGATGTCTGATAATAGGTGAGTGATTACACCATCATGATTATCTGGGTAGTGAAGATCTTTCTGATAGAGTTCTTTTGTGAATTTTTGCCACTTCTTAATATCTTCTTCTCTTAGGTCCATACCGTTTGTGTCTTTATCGAGCCCATCTTTGCATGAAATGATCCCTTCGTATCTCTAATTTTCTTGCCGAGATCTCTAGCCTTTTCCACCCTGTTGCTTTCCTCTATTTCTTAGCATTGCTCGCTCCTGAAGCCTTTCTTCTCTCTCCATTCTATTCCTTGGAATGATGCGTTCAGATGCTTATAGCTTTCCTTTTCTCCTTTGCTTTTCTCTTCTCTTCTATTCACAGGTATTTGTAAGGCCTCCTCAGACAGCCATTTTGCTTTTTTGCATTTCTTTTACTTTGAGATGATCTTGATCCCTGTTCCTGTACAATGTCACGAACCTCTGTCGATAGATCATCAGGCACTCTATCAGGTCTAATCTGTTAAATCTATTTCTCACTTCCACTGTATAATCATCAGGGATTTGACTTAGGTCATACCTGAATTGTCTAGTGGTTTTTCCTACTTTTTTCCATTTAAGTCTAAATTTAACAATTAGAATTTCATGATCTGAGCCAGTCAGCTCCCCGTCTTGTTTTTGCACACTGTATGGAGCTTCTCCACCTTTGGCTGCAAAGAATATACTTAGTCTGATTTCAGTGCTGACCGTCTGATGATGTCCATGTGTACAGTCTTCTCTTGTGTTGTTGGAAAAATGTGTTTGCTATGACCAGTGCGTTCTCTTGGCAAAATTCTATTATTTACCCTGCTTCATTTTGTATTCCAAGGTCAAATTTGCCTATTATTCCAGGTGTTTCTTGACTTCCTACTTCTGCATTCCAGTCCCCTAGAATGAAAAGGACAACTATTTTGGGTGTTAGTTCAAAAAGTTCTTGAAAGTCTTCATAGAACCGTTCAACATCAACTTCTTCAGCATTACTGGTTGGGGTATAGGCTTGGAGTACCTGCTATTGAATGGTTTGCCTTGGAAAGGAACAAAGATCATTCTTTCATTTTTGAGAGGGCATCAAAGTACTGCTCTTCAGATTACTTTGTTGACCATGATGGCTACTCCATTTCTTCAAGGAGATTCCTGCCCTCAGTAGTAGATATAATGGTCATCTGAGTTAAATCCACCCATCCCAGTCCATGTTATTTTGTTGATTCATAGAATGTCAATGTTCACTCTTGCCATCACCTGTTTGAACACTTCTACTTTGCCTCGATTCATGAACCTAACATTCCAGGTTCCTATGCAGTATTGCCCTTTACAGCATCGGACCTTGCTTGTTTCACCAGTCACATCCACAACTGGGTATTGTGTTTGCTTTGTCTCCATCCCTTCAGTCTTTCTGGAGTTTTTTCTCCACTGATCTCCAGTAGCATATTGGGCCCTTACCGACCTGGGAGTTCTTCTTTCAGTGTCTTCTCATTTTGCCTTTTCATACTGTTCATGGGGTTCTCAAGGCAAAAATACTGAAGTGGATTGTCATTCCCTTCTCCAGTGGACCTCATCTGTCAGCCCTCTCCATCATGACCCATCCGCCTTGGGTGGCCCCTCACAGCATGGCCTAGTTTCATTGAGTTAGACAAGACTCTGGTCCACGTGATCAGATTGGCTAGTTGTCTGTGGTTATGGTCTCAGTGTGTCTGCCCTCTGATGCCACCACCCAACACCTGCCATCATACTTGGGTTTCTCTTACCTTGGTCGTGGGGTATCTATTCACGGCTGCTCAAGAAAAGCGCAGCCGCTGCTCCTTAACTTGCACGAGGGGGATCTCTTCAGGCCAGCCCCTCCTGACCTTGAACGTTGAGTAGCTCCTCTCAGCCCTCCTGCACCCGCACACAACCTTTAATTGTGTTGAAACTACAAATCTGTGTACCAACCACAAGTAAAATGAAGTCGCTCAGTCGTGTCCAACTCTTTGTGACTCCATGGACTGAGCCCACAAGGCTCCTCCATCCATGGAATTTCTAGGCAAGAGTACTGGAGTGGGTTGCCATTTCCTTCTCCAGGGGATCTTCCCATCCCAGGGATCAAACCAGGGTCCCACTTTGCGGGCAGACGCTTTACCATCTGAGCCACCATGGATCAAGCTTTCACAAATCAAAAAGATAGTAAACTGAACATAAGAGACGACTTGCAAGTCATGTATCTGATAAGCGGTTCCAATGTAAAATACACTAAGAACAAACAGCACTCAAGTCTCCAAGAGAAAACACACCGCCTTTGTCCCATCCCCCAACACCCACTCCAACCTAACCACTTGATCTCACTCTAACCTATCCCTAAAGCCTAACCCTAAGCTAACAATATCCATGTGCATTCAAAGGCATCCATCCATCCACTGGAGAGACAGAGAGAAAGAGAAAAAAGAAGACAGAGACTGAATTTTGAAAGGAAAAGAAAGACATGTCTAGAGAGAGACACTGAGCCAAAGAGAGGAAATGAGTAGATTTTACAGACCTTTTCATAAATCTATCTTAAAGTGGAAAGCAATGACAGTGTCCATCCACCGCAGAAGTGGGAAAATGACCCAAGCTTATGAGAGTAAAGGAGAAGAATGCAGGGAGCCATTAGAGGCTCAGCCACCCACAGAAGCCGAGATAGGGCACTTGATCCAGAATCTCAATGGAAAAAAAGAGGACCAGGAAGTTGGGTCATCTTTTAAATAAGAGAAGGTGACCTTCCAGTCTTCCTTTCAGTCCTCCATTGGGGGAGGGGGAGGGCTGGGGGCCAAAATAGGCAAGAAGGAGAGTGCCTTTTCTGAGGTCCCAGAGCCCATCAAGGCCCGTTTCTGCCCCATTCTGTGCTAGGTCAGCCATGTATTGAATCTTGCCTTTGGAAAGTCCCAGGGCACAAGCTCCATGTGATACCAGTCCCAGGTTGAAAGGCATGTAGGTGTTGTAGGCTGACAGACCAAGGCAGTAGATGAGAGACTAAGGAAACCCTGAGGGGCATATGGCTTGTCAAGGGCCACATCACAGATGAGAAGAAGAAGCCTGTCTGAAAGAGCTGTGTCCTCAGAGCTCAGGCCCTGGCTGCACCCAGGCCTGCCAAAGCTGTGGGGTGACCGGTGTGTGTGTCACTGTGCTTGCACATGGCCTAAGGGGGTGGGTGAACAGACAGATACCCAGAGATTCGCTTGGGGAGCTTTGTGTAAGGGATCTCGGCAATGAACCCAGGAAATGACGTCACTTCCTGGCAACAGAACCCAACAGGACATGGAAACCAGAACTCCAGGCCTCACAGTGGAGAGGAGCCCCCAACCAGTTCACAGGCAGCCAGGATGTTTTGCTGTTTGCCCCTTCCCAGTGGCCAGGGCCTCAGGAGAGCTCACTGGCAGAGTGTGTGGGAACGCTGTCGGTGCTGCCTCAGGTCCCCCTCTGAGAGGCCTCTTGCTCTTTGCCCAAAGGAAAAGAAAGGTAACACTGGAGCTCCAGCCCGGGCCAGGTCCCCTCTCCCATCCCACCCGAGTAACCCTGAGTCCTTTCCCTGAGTGTATGGATGGGGTTTCCTGGGGTAACTCTGCATCAAGCATGCCCCTACAGATGTGGCTCAGAAGTCTGTGGGCTGGGTGTCTCCACACGCCAGGGCAGAGTAGGCTGAGTGGTATGGGGATGGTCCAGGCAGCACCAGCTGCCCAGGAAGACCCCATGCACTCAGTGGCATCTCCTCCGTCCAGGGTGGGTGCCTGAGCAAACACATCTTTTTGCTGGCAGCAGAATTTCAAGCGGGCAGAAGCAGCTGCCATACTAGACAGGCCCAGCTCAATAAACTCCAGGCAGGGCTGGCTGACGGTCAGTGTTATTTCAGAGCTTCTCAGTCAATGTGGCCATTGAGGGGTTTACCCCGTTCACCTCCCCAAGGGAGGTGTCATATCCCCACTCCCTACCCCTGAGGCCCAGTGCAGACTCAGCCACCTACAGAAGCTGAGATGGGGCACTTGAACCATAACCTTAATGGAAAAAGAGGACAAAAAAAATGGATCCTCTTTTAATCAAGAGAAGGTGACCTTTTAGTCTCCCTTTCAATCCTTCATTGAGTGGGAGCCGGATCCCAAAATAGGCAGGACGGGGAGTGCAGTCGAGTAGCCATAAGGATCTGTGGCTTTCATTAGAGGTGCCACAGGGCTATCACACCTGTCATCATGTTTTGAGTCTATACTTGGAGTGACAGTTGAGTCAGTGCTGGGGAATCAGGTTTCACTGTAGTGCATTGGGACATGGGGTTCTTTTTGAATTTTGGCACTACCCCTGGAGTTTCTCTCGAGTGTCAATTGAGACTGCCTCCTCTTGAGTTGTGACAGGGACACCAGGATTCCTTTCCCGATGAAGCAGGGAAATGGACCCTCATCTCGAGATGAGGAGGGAAAAACTTGGTTTTTCTTGAGTTCTGGCTGGACACTTGGTGTTCCTCTTGAGTGGGGACTGGTATGTCACGGAACTTCTTGAGTTGCATCAAGAGTGTCAAGGAGCCTTTCGAGGCTCAAGAGGGAAGGTGGGATTTCTCTCGAGACACCACAGTGGAAAAGGGCCTCATCTAGCGATGAGGGGAGAATCTCCTGGTTTTTCTCGAGTTGTAGCAGGAAACTTGGGATTTCTCCTGAGTTACGACTGGAACCTCAGGGACCCACTCATGTTGCCTCAGGAAAGTCCAGTCTCCATGTGAGTTGCGAGGGGCCTCTTGGGATTCCTCTCCAGTCAGTGCTGGGGCTGAGGTCCTAATCTAAAGTTGAGGCCGGAACCTCAGGTTTCCTCTCCAGTGCTGACATGGATATTGGGGTTCCTATCTACTGGGGTCCAGCCCCTGCCATATCCAGGGGAACCCTCAGGAGAGCCGGTATTGGATAAGAGAGTTAGAGAAAGATAAATAAAAATGTTGTAGATAAGTAAATAGAGGAGATATAGAGGCTGATATTCCTTGGTTTACACAGAAACCCAATAAAGCCCCAAGACAAGGGACTTGCTCTGTTCATTTAGGTCGCTGGTGCCCCCCCTGTCTTCTGAGGAAGTGAAGATGCAGAGTGCCTTCCCATTCAGATCTTAGAAGCCCAGGGCAGAAGCTGAAGGCAGAGAGCCTCTGTGCTCCAAGGGATCAGCCTGAAAAAGAGAGTAAGAGAGAGAAACAAAGAAAGAAAGGAAGGAAGGAAGAAAGACACGATGTGACCAAGCTTTAATGAGCGAGGCCCGTAATTTATTTTTCAGGGAAGCTTTTATACCTTGACTTGTACATAGAGGGAAATGAAAGATGCAAAGTCATACAGAGTCAGCCCAAACATTACATCTGTTTTGTCTTTATCGAAACCAGGATTTTTTCCACATAGCTTTCGCATTAACAATGTTGTGTACAGGCCCTTGGAGGCCTGTGAACATTTTATGACCCTCTTTTGATAGAGGCTGTTCAAGCAGAAAACTTATTTTGCCTTGAAATGTTTTTTCTTTATATTTTTAATCTATGTCAGCCTCAGAAGGTATTAAACAGTATTACATTTCTCATGGAACAAAGGTGCAGTGAGTTACAACAAAGAAAGCCAATTAGCTCAGACGTCTGATATGGTTAATTCCAAGGCTATGCTTGTTTTTCTTAAATTCCAACTACATTAACTATTGCACTCTCAGGTGAACAGTGGATAAGAGATATGAGAACTTAGCCTCAAGCATTGGCTCAACAATGAAATCCTACACCAGCACTACTCTAATAACTTTTAACTCTTCCAAAGGCTCTATATTTTTAGAATGTTTTAGGCTTCCCATGACTCACAGTTGGAAGGCTGTGAATAATCACATGAATAGCTGCAAGAGTCTGGGTAAACATGTCAGACAAGCTAAAATGCCAACAGAGTGGATTTGAATTGAAATATTCTCTTCATGTCCAGGAGGCTTATTAGCTAGAGCCCTAAGTTGATTTTCTCTAGAGAAAAGTGGCTGGGGATAGCCCCCTGTTAAAGTCAGAAGAGTTGGTGAAAGGCACAAAATAGTAAGACAGACAGATTCTGGTTTTAAGGTAGATGCTCTAGCAGGTCCAGGGGTTCCCTTGACTCCTGATCCACCTTGCTCGTCAGGTCTCTTCCATATGACCTCGTCATGGCTGGGATCTCCCGTGCTGGCTCCTGGCATCTTCCCATTTTTTTTATTTTTTTAAGACAGCCAGATGTAATTCAGTCGCGAACTTCTGAGTACTCTGTCGAAGAGTTTTAACAATACAAGGAAGAATAATTATGAGAAGCAGAATTAGAGCGGCCAGAGCAGCATAGCTAAAAATAGTAGACAGAATGTTTTTTCTTGAAATAAAGTTAGAAAATGTATGGAAATAGTCACTTGTAACTCCTATGGCAGTAAAATCTAATTGGGAGTGTTCCATGATCTCTACCTGACCATGAAATTTTCCAAAATGCAAACCAATGCTGGAGCCATTCCATATCCCCGAAACGTGATTCCCATTTCCCTCCTAGCCACAATCTGTCTCATTTACTCTCAGGGGTGGCACACAAATCCACTGCAGTCAGCACAACAGGACAGTACCAACTCCACTTTCAAAGTCTACAATTCAGTCCCAACATGCATCACCGCCTCCTCCAGGGAATCCACCCCCAGCTCTCGCTTCCCATCTACAACCTCCTGTGTTGCCAACGCCAAAGAAACATTCCCGGACATAGTATCAACATACTGGGCAGTATGTACTTGTTGAGCCAATGACATCGCTGCGATGGCAACAATAACAGTAACAGTAGTAATTGAAGTAACAGAAGTAATTGCCATTATTAAAGTAGACATTTCTAAGATAAGTAAGTCCACAAAGCATCGTGATTGCATTAAATCTTGTAGTTGTTGTAGCACAGCAAGACCATAATTATCATACCAATAAGTGGTTACAGTCACAGGCACCATAATATAGGGTGGACACTGTAACACCGCAAAGGAGCAAACATTATATTGAGGGGTCAAACAAGATGAAAGCCTACATTGTTTCCAAGATATTACATTAGGTCCACCTAAATAATTTATTTGTACATTAAGTTTTTTCCAAGATATCTGCTGTCGGTCATCATAGAGTCTGTTGGACTTTTCAGGTTGGTGACGAAGGCAGGGGCAGAGGAGTGTCTTTCTCCTTTTTGGTCGAAGCAATCGGGGAACTGAATGTCTGGGGAACTGTGACATGGCTAATCAGTCTGTCTGGGATCCAAACAGGAGAAGTGGAATCTTTTTGTGTCCCTGTTCAGGAGCCAATTGCTGGAGTCCCGCCCCCGCAGGATTCAGGGGAACCTGCAGGATCCAGGGGTACCCTCAGGAGAGATGGAGTCAGCTAAGATATTTCGAGAGAGATAAAGAAAGAATGTTGCAGATAAGAAAATAGAGGAGAGAAAGAGTCTGATATTCCTTGGTTTACACAGAAAGCCAGTAAAGCCCCAAGACAAGGGACTTGCTCTGTTCACATAGGCACACAGGCGCCCTCCCTGTCTCCCGATGGAGTGAAGACACAGAGCGCCTTCCTGTTCAGTTCTTAGAAGCCCAGGGCAGAAACTGAAGGCAGAGAGCCTCTGTGCTCCAAGAGATCAGCCTGAAAAAGAGAGTAAGAGAGAGAAACAAAGAAAGAAAGGAAGGAAGAAAGACACGATGTGACCAAGCTTTAATGAGTGAGGCCCGTAACTTTATTTTTCAGGGAAGCTTTTATACCTTCACTTGTACATAGAGGGAATGGGGGATGCAAAGTCATACAGAGTCAGTCCAAACACTACATCTGTTTTGTCTTTATTGAAACCAGGATTTTTTCTGCATAGCTTTCGCATAAACAATGTTGTGTACTTTATCTTCTGGCCTTGGAGGCCTGTGAACATTTTATGACCCTCTTTTGATAGAGGCTGCTCAAGCAGAAAACTTATTTTGCTTTGAAATGTTTTTTCTTTATATTTTTAATCTATGTCAGCCTCAGAAGACATTAAACAGTGTTACATTTTTCATGGAACAAAGGTGCAGTGAGTTACAACAAAGAAAGAACCAATTAGCTCAAACGTCTGATATGGTTAATTCCAAGGCTATGCTTGTTTTTCTTAAATTTCAACTACATTAACTATTGCACTCCCAGGTGCACAGTGGATAAGAGATATGGGAACTTAGCAGCAAACATTGGTTCAACAGTGAAATCCTACACCAGCACTACTCTAATAACTTTTAACTCTTCCAAAGGCTCTATATTTTTAGAATATTTTAGGCCTCCCGTGCCTCTCACAGTTGGGAAGCTGTGAATAATCAAATGCGTAGCTGCAAGAGTCTGGAGAAACCTGTCAGGCAGGCTAGAATGTCAACAGAGGAGGTTTGAATTGAAATATTCCTTTCATGTCCAGAAGACTTATTAGCTAGAGCCCTAAGTTGATTTTCTCCAGAGAAAGGAGGTCGGGGATAGGCCCTTGTTAATGTCAGAAGAGCTGGTGAATGTCACAAAATAGTAAGACAGACAGATTCTGGTTTTGAGGAAGATGCTCGAGCAGGTCCAGGAGATCCCTTGAGTCCTGATCCACCTTGCTCGTCAGGTCTCTTCCACATGACCTTGTCATGGGTGGGATCTCCCATGCTGGCTCCAATGGAGTTTCAAAAGGTGAGTCAGGTCTTGTCTCATGTGGACACATGGAGGTCCGTTTCCTCTCGAGCTGTAAAACTACTGTCAGTCTTACTGTCGAGTTGACAAAGGGATCTGTGCCTTTCTCTCAAGATGCCACAAGGGCTGTCACACCTGCCATTGTGTTTCAAGTCAATACTCGGGGTGAGAGTCAAGTCAGCGCAGGGGAATCAGATTTATCTTTAGTGGATTGGGACATTGGGGTATTTTGGAATTGTGGCACAACCCCTGGAGTTTCTGTCGAGTTTCAATTTGAGACCACCTCCTCTTTAGATGCAAAGGGAATGCCGGATACCTTTCCTGACGAAGCAGGGAAATGGACCCTCATCTAGAGATGAAGAGGGACAAACGGGGCTCTTTTGAGTTGTGGCGGGACCCTCGGTGTTCCTCTCACGTGGAGACAGTATGTCCGGGGACTTCTTGAGTGGCCTAAAGGGTGTCAAGGATCCTTTCTAGGCTCAAGAGGGAAGGTGGTATTTCTCTCAAGACGCTGCAACAGAAAAGTGCTGCATCTTGCCTTGAGGGGAGAATCTCCTGGTTTTTCTCGAGTTACAGCAGGAACCTTGGGGTTCCTTTCGAGGTTCCTCAAGACCTCCCTGAGGGGGACCTCAGGGACCTGCTTGTGTTGCCTCAGGACAGTCAAGTCTTCATGCGAGTTGTGAGGGGCCTCTCGGGATTCCTCTCCTGTTGATGCAGGGGCCTAGGTCCTCATCTGGAGTTGAGGCCCGAACCTCAGGTTTCCTCTCCAGAGCTGACATGGATCTCGGGGTTCCTATGGAGTTTCAACAGGGGAGTTTGGTCTCATCTCGTGTGGACACATGGAAGTTCGCTTTCTTCTTGAGCTGTAAGAGTAGTGTCAGACTTCCTGTAGAGTTGACATAGGGATCTGTGGCTTGCTCTCGAGGTGCCACAGGGCTGTCACACTGCCAGGGTCCAGCCCTGCAGGATCCAGGGGGACTTGAAGACATTGCATCGGTCAAGAAATACAGAAAGAGATAAGGAAAGAATGTTGCAGATAAAAAATAGAGGAGAGAAAGAAAAAAAAAAAGGAAAACCATGGGGTAACCAGGCTTTTGTGGAACTGATCCTGGTCCATCACTTTATTTTTCAGGGAAGCTTTTATACCTTGACTTGTACATAGAAGTCAATAAAAGATGCAAAGTCATACAGATTCAGCCCAAACATTATATCTGTTTTGTCTTTATCGAAACCAGGGTTTGTTCTGCATAGCTTTCCCATAAACAATGTTGTGTACACTATCTTCTGGCCTTGGTGGCCTGTGAACATATTATGACCCTCTTTTGATAAAGTCTGCTCAACCAGAAAACTTATTTTCCCTTGAAATATTATATATATATATATATATATATATATATATATATTCTAATCTATTTCAGCCTCAGAAAATGCTAAACAGAGTTACATCTCTCATGGAGCAAAGGTGCAGAGTTACAACAAAGAAAGAGCCAATTAGCTCAAAGGTCTGATGTGGTTAATTTCAAGGCTACACTTGTTTTTCTTACATTTCAACTATGTTAAACAATGCACTCCCAGGTTCACAGTGGATAAGAGTTATGGGAACTTAGCAACAAGCATTGGTCCATTAGTGAAATCCTACACCAGCACTATTCTAATAACTTTTAACTCTTTGAAAGGCTCTATGTTTTAGGCTTCTCATTCCTCTCACAGTTGGGAGGCTGTGAACAATCATATGCGTAGCTGCAAGAGTCTGGATACACGTGCCAAGCAAGCTACAATACTAACAGAGGGGGTTGATTTGAAATATTCCTCTCATGTCAAGGAGACTTATTAGCTAGAGCCCTAAGTTGATTTTCTCCAGAGAAAGGTTGTCGGGGATAACCCTCTGTTAATGTCAGAGGAGTTGGTGAAAGTCATGAAATAATAAAACAGAGAGGTTCTGGTTTTTGGGTAGATGCTCTAGAAGGGGGCCCCTTGAGGCCTGATCTCGCCTTTCCCCACCAGGCCTCTTCCTTATGACCTTTGCCATGAGTGGGATTATCCATGCTGGCTCCCGGCATCTCCCCCCTTTTTTATTTTTTAAGACAGCCAGATGTAATTCAGTCACGAGCTCCGGAGTGCTCTGTCGAAGAATTTTGACAATACAAGGAAGAGTAATTATTAGAAGCATATTTAGAGCGGCCACTGCAATATAACTAAAAATATTTGGACAGAATGTTTTTTCTTGAAATAAAATTAGAAAGTGTATGGAAAAAGTCATTTGCTGCTCCTGTAGCAGTAAAATTAATTGGGAGTGTTCCATTATCTTTATCTGATTGTGACGTTTTCCTAAATCTAAACTAATGCTGGAACTATTCCATACCCCTGAAATGTTGTTTTTAATCCTCTCCCAGTTATAATCTGTCTCATATACCCTCAGGGGTGTCGCACAAATCACCTGGCAGTCGGCACGACAGGACAATGCCAACTCCACTTTCAAAGCCTACAGTTCAGTCCCAACATGCATCACCGCTTCTTCCAGGGCATCTACTCTCATTTCTAGCTTTTTATCTATAATTTCCTATGCTGCCAATGTTAAAGAAACATTTTTAGACATAGTATCAACATATTGAGCAGTATGCACTTGTGAGCTGACAATATCCTTGCCACAGCAACAGTAACAGTAGTAATTGAAGTAACAGAAGTAATTGCTGTTATTAAAGCAGACATTTCTAAGATAAGTAAGCCTACAAACTGTCGTGATCACATTCAATCTTGTTGTTGTTGTAGCACAGCAAGACCATAGTTATCATGCCAATAAGTGGTTGCAGTCACAGGCACCATAAGATAGGGTGGACGTTGTAACACTGCAAAGGAGCAAACATTATATTCAGGGGTCAAACAAGATGAGAACATACATTGTTTACAAGATACTATGTTAGGTCCACCTGAATAATTTATTTGTACATTAAATTTCTTCCGAGATATCTGTTGTCGGTCATCTTAGAGTCTGTTGGACTTTTCAGGTGGGTGGCGGAGGCAGGGGTAGAGGAGTGTCTTTCTTCTTTTGTGGTCAAAGCAATGGGGGAACTGGATGTCTGGGGGACTGTGACATGGCTAATCAGTCTGTCCGGGATCCAAACAGGAGAAGTGGAATCCTGTAGAAAGAGACAAGCATACCCTCTCCCACAAGTTAGCAACACATCTGGCCCTTTTTACTCTCCGGCAAGGTCTTTTTACTTAACCAGGGGCTGAGTCGTAGCCCCTTCAGGAGTCCAGTGCCTCATCATTGCAGTCTGTCTCTGTGTGTCTATGTTTAAATGATTAATTACAAACAAAGCATGGTATGAAACGTGATGTGGAGAGGAATACTTAAATTTTCCCTGGTTTAATTTAGCTACCTTATTGACCAGCACTGGCTTGGTAGGAATAGAGTCGATCTTTTCCAACAATGTAGGAGACATCTGCTTCAGTATCTAACAGCTTTGACATTTTATTTTTTTGAATTAAAGATATTTTAAAGGCCTTGGAGCTGTAATTTTCTGCACCCAAAAGGCTAGGTCACTAGATCTAAATGTTTTGGGGCCCCTAGCTTGAGAAGTCAAGTTTTTTCTTGTCTGATAATAAGATGAAAGCAAAAGCTATCTTACTCTTTGACCTTTATTAATTTGCACAGTTTTGCTAGGTGACGAGATCAAAACTTTAACTTCTCCAATATAATCAGAATCTACTACACCAGGGACCGCCAAAATTCATTGAAAACAAAGTGAGCTAAGCCCCAGCACAAGTCTTACAGTGCCCTCAGGTAGGGGGCCAGCCACTCCCATTGGAATCGGAGTAACCAGTACATCAGGGGTTGATATTGTTGCCAAGTCTTCTTTTCCCTCTGCTTCTCTCCTAGCCTGGGTGAGGTCCCCCGAGGGGATTTTCTCCGAGGAGCACGCTCTGCATATTGTGCACACATCTGCTTTTAAAGTTCCTCTGTTCAAAAAACGTTTTATCTTTTTTCAGCCTTAGGCAATGCTTTAAGAGGACTTGAGGACAAATTGGGGAACTCCTCCTCCCTGGGAAGTGCAAACGGAGGCGACAGCGATCTCGCCTTAAATCAGAAAGTGGTGGATAAGTTTTTAAAGGTTTGTGTAAAAGGGGAGGGAGTTCGCCAGGGTGCCCAGCTGCAGCATCCTGCAAGCCTTCTCCTTCTTTGGAAGATAGAGCACAGTGTCCCTCCTTTTCTCTGTCAATGGCAGAAAATATGATCTGCACAGAAGGTGGAGACCCACTACCATCCGCCGCTATAGGGTCCGCCATAGGCTATCTAAAAGCCTCATGAAGGGAGTCCAGGACATTTCTAATCATATTCCACAGAGCAAAAGCATCTACAGGAATCTTTTTTGGCCCAAGTAAAGTATAATAAGTCTTTAGCTGTTTTCCGACTTTCTCCCAAGTATTTAAGTGTCCTCTTCTGGAAACCAGGACATTGTTCTTATACAAATATAAAAAGTGATTGAACACTAGCGTTTTAACTTTGATTCCTCTTTTCTTTAACAGTTGCAAAATTATTTCTATAAAGAGTTGTCGTTCTTTTGACTCATTGTTACCCATGTCAGAGATTTCTGTGGAGAAAGATTCAAGGTTTCAGTACTGAATTCTTGTCTTATATTGCAAGAATCAAAACTTTAGGTTTCTTTCAACCTATCAACTGGGTTTCTTTCAATCCCAAACTTCCCACCTCTCTTTACCCTTCCTATCTTATGCAGGGGGGTCCGCAGCACCCTGAGTGGGGTTCTAGTCATTCCAAGTAACTGCACAATGGGGGAGGATTACCTTTTGGGTCCCTGTTAGTGACGCCACTTGCCGGGGTCCAGCCCCCACAGGATCCAGGGAAACCCGAAGGAGAAATGGCTTCAGCAAAGAGATTTAGAGAGAGGCAAGGAAAGAACATTGCAGATAAGAAAGTAGAGGAGAGAAAGAAAAAGAAAAGAAAAACATGAGGGAGCCAGGCTTTTGTGGAACTGATCCTGGTCCATCACTTTATATTTCAGGGAAGCTTTTATACCTTGACTTGGACATAGAGGGAAATGAAAGATGCGAAGTCATACAGAGTCAGCCCAAACATTACATCTGTTTTGTCTTTATCAAAACCAGGATGTTTTCTGTATACCTTTCCCATAAACAATGTTGTGTACATTATCTTCTGCTCTTGGAGGCCTGTGAACATTTTATGAGCCTCTTTTGATAAAGGCTGCTCAACCAGAAAACTTATTTTCCCTTGAAATGATTTTTCTTTATATTTCTAATCTATGTCAACCTCAGAAAATGCTAAACAGAGTTACATTTCTCACAGAACAAAGGTGCAGTGAGTTACAACAAAGAAAGAACCAATTAGCTCAAAGGTATGATGTGGTAAATTTCAAGGCTACACTTGTTTTTCTTACATTCTAACTATGTTAACGAATGTGCTCCCAGGTTCACAGTGGATAAGAGATATGAGAACTTAGCAACAAGCTTTGGCCCAATAATGAAATCTTACACCAGTACTATTCTAATAACTTTTAACTCTTTGAAAGGCTCTATGTTTTAGGCTTCTCATGCCTCTCACAGTTGAGAGGCTGTGAACAATCATATGTGTAGCTGCAAGAGTCTGGATACACGTGCTAAGCAAGCTAGAATATTAACAGAGGGGGTTTGATTTGAAATATTCCTCTCATGTCAAGAAGACTTATTAGGTAGAGCCCTAAGTTGATTTTCTCCAGAGAAAGGTGGTAAGGGATAGCACCCTGTTAATATCAGAGGAGTTGGCAAAAGTCATGAAATAATAAAACAGACAGATTCTGGTTTTGGGGTAGATGCTCAAGAAGGGGAGCCCCTCGAGGCCTGATCTCACCTTTCTCCATCAGGCCTCTTCCTTTTGACCTTTGCCATGAGAGGGATTTTCCACGTTGGCTCCCGGCATTACACCTCCCATCGTGTTTTGAGTGAATACTTGTGGTGACAGTCGAGTCAGTGCAGGGAAATCAGGTGTATGTGGAGTGGATTGGGACATCGGAGTCTTTTGGAATTGTGGCACTACCCCTAGAGTTCCTCTCTAGTTTCAAATGGAGACCACCTCCTCTTGAGGTGCAATGGAAACACCGGGATTCATTTCCCAACGAAGCAGGGAAATGGACCCTCATCTCGAGATGAGGAGGGAAAAACAGGACTCTTTTTGAGTTGTGGCGGGACACTCGTTTTTCCTCTCGAGTGGAGATGGGAATGTCGGGAACGTCTTGAGTTGCATCAAGGGTGCAAAGGACCTTTCGAAGCTCAAGAGGGAAGGTGGGATTTCTCTCGAGATGCTGCAGTGGAAAAGAGCATCATCCGGCATTGAGAGGAGAATCTCCTGATTTTTCTGGAGTTGCAGCAGGAAACTTGGGGTTCCTCTCAAATTACAAGGGGGAATCTCACGGACTGCTTGTTTTGCCTCAGGAAAGTCAAATCTCCATGTGAGTTGCGAGGGGCCTCTCTCGGTTCCTCTTCAGTCAGTTCCGGGGCCTAGATCCTCATCTGGAGTTGAGGCCAGAACCTCAGGTTTCCTCTCCAATGCTGACATGAGTCTCGGGGTTCCTATGGAGTTTCAGCAAAGGAGTCAGGCCTCGCCTCGTGTGGAGACATGCAAGTTTGCTTTCCTCTCGAGATGTCAAAGTAGTGTCAGGCTTCCTGTCGTGTTGACATAGGGATCTGTGCCTTTCTTACGAGGTGCCTCAGGGCTTTCACAACTGCCATCTTGTTTTGTGTCAATACTTGGGGTGACATCGAGTCAGTGCAGGGGAATCAGGTGTATCTGGAGTGGATTGGGACATCGGGGTCTTTTGGAATTGTGGCACAACCCCTGGAGTTACTCTCGAGATTCAGTTTGATACCGCCTCCACTAGAGGTGTGACAGGGGATTCCATTCCTGACAAAGTAGGGAAATAGACCCACATCTCGAGATAAAGAGGGAAAAACAGGTCTCTTCTTGAGTTGTAGTGGGACACTCGTTGTTCCTCTCGAGTGGAGATGGGTATGTTGGGGAACTTCTTGAGTTGCATCAAGGGTGTCAAGGACCCTTTCGAGGCTCAAGAGGGAAGGTGGGATTTCACTCAAGAGGCCACAGCAGAAAAGGGCCTCATCTTATGTTGAGGGGAGATCTCCTGGTTTTCCTGGAGTTGCAACAGGAAACATGGGGTTCCTCTCGAGGTAAGATGAGGACCTCATGGACTCGCTCATGTTGCCTCAGGAAAGTCAAGTCTCCATGCGAGTTTCGAGGGGCCTCTCGGGATTCCTCTCCAGTTGGTGCCAGGGCCTAGGATCTCATCTGAAGTTGAGGCTGGAACCTCAGGGTTCCTCTCCAGTGCAGACATGGATCTCACGGTTCCTGTGGAGTTTCAACAGGGGAGTCAGGCCTCATCCCATGTGGAGACATGCAACTCCGCTTTCCTCTCGAGTTTTAAAAGTAGTTTCAGGCTTCCTGTCGTGTTGACATAGGGATCTGTGGCTTTCTCTCAAGGTGCCACAGGGCTGTCACACCTGCCATCGTGTTTTGAGTCGATACTCAGGGTGACAGTAGAGTCAGTGCAGGGGAATCAGGTGTATCTGTATTGGATTGGAACATCGGTGTTTTTAGTAATTGTGGCACGACCCCTGGAGTTACTCTCAAGTTTCAAGGTGAGACCGACTCCTCTTGAAGTGAGATGGGATTGCCGGGATTCCTTTCCCAATGAAACAGGGAAATGGACTCTGATCTTACAATGAGGAAGGAAAAATGGGGCTTTTCTTGAGTTGTGGGGGGACACTCGTTTTTCCTCTCAACTGGAAACAGGTATGTTGGAGAATTTCTTGAGTTGCATCAAGGGTGTCAAGGACACTTTCGAGGCTCAAAAGAGAAGGTGGGATTTCTCTTGAGACACCGCAGCAGAAAAGGGCCTCATCTTGCGTTGAGGGGAGAATCTCCTCATTTTTCTTGAATTGCGGCAGGAAACTTGAGGTTCCTCTCAAGTTACGAGGGGACGTCAGGGACCCTCTTGTGTTGCCTCAGGAAAGTCCAGTCTCCATGTGAGTTGTGAGATGCCTCTCGGGATTCCTCTCCAGTCAGTGCAGAAGCCTAGGTCCTCATCTTGAGTTGAAGCTGGAACCTCAGGTTTCCTCTCCAGTGCTGACATGGATCTCAGGGTTCCTGTGGAGTTTCAATAGGGGAATCAGGCCTCGTCTCCTGTGGAGACAGGGAAGTCTGCTTTCCTCTCGAGCTGTAAAAGTAGTGTCAGGCTTTCTGACACTTTTCCTTACCTTTTCCTTGATCCCAGATTCCATCCAGGCTTGTTTCTGCCCCTTTCTGTGCTAGGTCAGCCATGAATTTAATCTTGCCTTTGGGAAGTCCCAGGGCACAAGCTCCATGTGATACCAGCCCCACTTTGAAAGGCATGTAGGTGTTGTAGGCTGATAGACCAAGGCAGTAGATGAGAGATTGACCCCACTCTGCAGATGGAGAGACTAGGGAAACCCTGAGGGGCATATGGCTTGTCAAGTGCCACATCACAGATGAGAAGAAGAAGCCTGTCTGAAAGAGCTGTGCCTTCAGAGCTCAGGCCCCGGCTGCACCCAGGCCTGCCAAAGCTGTGGGGTGACCGGTGTGTGTGTCACTGTGCTTGCACATGACCTTAGGGGATGGGCGAACAGACATAAACCCAGAGGTTCACTTGAGGAGCTTTCTGTAAGGGACCTAGGCAATGAACCCAGGAAATGACATCACTTCTTGGCAACAGAACCAAACAGAACACTGAAACCAGATCTCCAGGCCTCAAAGTGGAGAGGAGCCCCCAGTCAATTCACAGGCAGCCAGAATGATTTGCTGTTTGACCCTCCCCAGAAGCCAGGACCTTAGGAGAGCTCACCGGCAGAGTGTGTAGGAACGCAGTTGGTGCTGTCTCAGGACCCCCCAGAGAGGCCTCTGGCCCTTTGCCTGAAGGAACAGAAAGGTAACACGGGAGCTCCATCCCGGGACAGGTCCCCTCTCCCATCCCACCCAGGTAACCCTGAGTCCTTTCCCTGTGTGTGTCAATGGGATTTTCCTGGGGTATCTCTGCCTCAAGCAAGCCCCTGTGGATGTGGCTCAGAAGACTGTGGGCTGGGTGTGTCCACACCAAAGGGGAGAGCAGGCTGGGCGGGATTGGGAGAGTCCAGGCAGCACTGGCTGCCCAGGAAGACCCCACGACCTCAGGGGCGTCTCCTTCATCCAGGGTGAGTACCTGAGTTGACACATGTTTCTGTGGCAGCAGAATTTTGAGCGGACAGTAGCAGATGCCATACTGGTCAGGCCCAGCTCAGTAAACTCCAGGCAGGGCTGGCTGATGATCAATGTCAATTCAGAGCTTCCCAGTCGATGTGGCCGATGAGGGGGGCACCCCGTTCACCTCCCGTGAGGCCCAGTGCAGGGTGCAGATGAGTGTGCAGATGAGGGATCAGCCCAACTGGGAATGAAGAGGAAGCGGGGAAGGCCTGCTCCACACACACCACCCAGGAAACACCCCGGGGCCTAGTCTCAGGCTACCATGGAGCTCAGCACACCCGGCTCTGACCATGAGCCCCGCATGGCAGAGCACAGAGGTGAGGAGGCTGGAGCTGTGCATGTGAATGTGTGGGGAGGGGGTGCTGAGCTGCACAGGGAGGAGTCCCCCAGAGCTGGGTCTAGGCCTGGAACAAAGGCTGGCCTCACACCACCCATTTTTCACACTGCAGTCAGAGTGCATCCTATGCTGGGTATTCTTTGCAATTCTCTGGGAAGCTTTCTGTCCCCGTATACACACATCGAAATGCTGGCAATGGGTAACCTTCTCTTCTCACACAGCTCTAGCACTGGCCTCTCATTACTACAAGATTCCACTTCCAAGTCCTGTCCCTACAGCAGTGGGTGTTACAGGTTCAGGAACCAGGGATCCACTGAGGGGAGATCGAGACCTGAGGCTTCCCTTCCCAAAGACACCGGGCCAGCTGGGTACTGGCCAGCACACTGGGCATATCGGACCTCTGTGCCTGCAGGACCCACAGCCACAGGCACTGATGTCCCACCCCCTCAGTGAGAACATCCACCTCCACCTGCACCTGTACCTACTCGGGCTTTGGCAGGAAAAACTCTGCAGGGAGAGCCTGCCTGGCTCCTGTCCAAGACCCAGATGCCCACGATGACTGACACACCCCTGTAGGGAGAACGGGCCCCTGCTCTGGACAGAGACCCGGAGCACTTTCTGGAAACACCTCGTCCAGGGGAACGGTTGGCTCTGCAGCCTCCATCCCTGCCTGTTTCCTGTGGATGCCGTCAACTCGCTCCCCACCCAGGGCAGATTGAGTGCCCTTCCCCTGAACTTATTTGCATCTGGTTTGTGTGTAGCTTTCTTGTGATTCTTTTTATGGCTTTAATCTATTTTTTTCTGTTAAGTTTTTGTTACTTTATTTGATGCAATTTGGGAATATTAAGGCCTTCACAATGCTGTGTAACCATCACCAATGTCTTTAATCGCACATTCTCATTCTATCCCTCCACTTTCCAGCAAAGCCTGGATTCATGTCAAGCACACCCCATTCCTCCCTCCCCCACCTGACAACATTTAGTCTTCTTCTTTCTCCATTTCTTCCCATTCCTTGGGTGTCCGCAATCAATGTCAATCACTGAAATGATAGAAAAACAGATTTTTTTTTTCCTGACAGAAATAGAACGTTATAGGCGCTTAATCTTCTTAGACTCTCTGCAGTCGCATGGTTTTTACAGTCCATGGAGTTATCTACGCCAGAATCCTGGAGTGGATAACTTTTCCATTCTCCAGGGAATTTTTCTGACTCTCCACATATTGTAAGACTAAACTTGAGAATTCTTGTTTTTATTTCATTTGAAATAGCCTTTGGGTAACTGAAAGGACAGTGTAGGTACTTTCAGGATGTCATCTGCAAAACGGAGCCCATTCGGCAAATGTGGTCCGAACCTCCAGGTAGGCATTGCTGTTGTAAATGTGACATCTCAGCCAGAAGGGAGATGTGGAGCTCTTCCTTTTCCACAAACAAATTCACAGAAGAAGGCAAAAGAGAGACCTGGAAAATGAACAACACCAATGACCAAAAAGCATTCGTCATTGGACAAAGCCAGAGAAAACCCAACATCCTATGGCCCAAAATCCCTCTTGGAAATGAATGTTCAGTAAGGAACAGAAGAAACATGTAAGGGTGGACAGGCCATGCCCATGGCCAGTATAGGTTCGAGATGGTCTGAGCTCTCAGATGAAGACATGTGCCAGTGTAAATCCTTTGCAGGCAGCAGCGATGGTCATCACCGTGTAAGTTTTTAGTCTGGTGTCAACATGCCCCGGGTACTACACAAGGGAGGAGACCTGGGTCTCTTCCTCTGCCCCACATCTCACCCTCAGGAAGGCAACTGGCTCAGCCATGAGCTGTGACCACCTCCAGGGTGGACTCCATCTTCTCC
Organism: Connochaetes taurinus; assembly: GCA_006408615.1. NCBI lineage: Eukaryota > Metazoa > Chordata > Mammalia > Artiodactyla > Bovidae > Connochaetes > Connochaetes taurinus. Next base: position 71,573 of record SJXO01003633.1, on the reverse strand, counting down.
TCTCTATGCACCATGAACCTGCACACAGTGTTACTTCAGAACCTCAAGAAACTCGCCCCATCCTCACTAGAGCCAGAAGCCTCCCCTGGCATCCAAAAACCTGTGGAGTCACTTTGGCCCAAGCCCTAGTTCTGGACCCCTGGAGCCACTTCAGCCTTTACAGTGTGAATAATCAGGTCCTTTATACACAGATTCCCAGCTGTCCGATCTGAGCTTTGGATTCACAGTTAGCTCTGTCCCTCCCATGGCAGCCAGGTGGGCCACCACGCAAGCAAAGGAGCATATGAGCTGAGTTTCAAGGGAGGCACTGAAAGGACAGCAGTGGATACAACTTGTTGCAAACTGAGGGAGGGTCCCTGGTCATCTCAAGTGTGGAGGAGGGCCTCGACAGTGCAAAGGAAAAAGAGATACCCAGGGCTAAAGGCTCTTGGCCTCTCCTTTAGCAGCTCCAGTGGTAGCCTGTGAACATTGGACAGCCAATGTGGTCACATGAGCATGACTCTAATTTCCTCAGAAAGCAAGAGAAAGGGAGCAGGCTGTGGGAGGGCCCGGAGGGTGTGGTGATGTGGATGAAGGGAGGTGCCATTGCTTTCTTCAGTGCAAACTGATTTTGTGAGTCTCCGAGCTGCCAAACGGCAGTTACCAAGTCAGGTCCCCGCAGCACCCAGTGTGGCCTGGGTGCCTTAGCCACTGTCAGGTGGACAAGCTTCATCATGTGCCCCCACTGAGTTCTAACAGCAGGAACTGCGAGGTTTGTCTGGGTACATACTTCCTTTTAATAGCTGAGTTATCCCCTTCTTAGAGCCTCAGTTTTGTCCTCTAGAATAAGGACATCGATTGCTACCTTAGCAGGTTGCTACCTTAAGCCTGTGAAGGCTCTTTAGGGTAATCCTACAGTTAGTAGGTGGTCGTAAGAGATATTGGGCTTCCCTGATACCTCAGCTGGTGAAGTATCCTTCTGCATTGCAGGAGAGCCCAGTTTGATTCCTGGGTCAGGAAATCCTGATCTGCTGCAGAAAGGTCAGGCTACACAGTCCATTATTCTTGGGCCTCTTTGTGGCTCAGCCGGTAAAGAATGTGTCTGCATGCAGAGACCTGGGTTCGACCGTTGGGTTTGGAAGATCCCCTGGAGAAGGGAAAGGCTGCCCACTCCAGTATTCTTGCCTGCACAATTTCATGGATCCTATATTCTATGGTGCCACAAAGAGTCGGACACGACTGAAGGACTTGTCCCATCACTTTCAAGAGATATCCCCTGAATCCAGATTAGACTGGAGTCACCCAGTGCAATCTGGCATTTCTTCCCTGAAGCCAGCCAAAACCCACACACTTGCATTTGCAGGGTCTCCACTTAGCCCGCTGTACAGAAAACCCAGCATGGTTCCACAAGCTCACAGATAAGCAGGAGGACTCACCAACAGATGGCTTTGCTCCGGTCTCAGATGGAGCTTCAGGACCACAGCAGGAACTAGCACTCTCAAAAACCTGGGCTCAGCAGCACCCTTATTCTCAAGCCATTGCCTCTGCCCTGACGGGAGCAGAAAGGTCACCAATTACCCCAGGCTGAACTCATGCTCCTCTCACTGCTGTAGACTGACCTCACCAGCCCCGCCCCTTCCAGCAGAACCAGAGTTCTTCTTCCCCTTGATTGCAGCCTGAGTCCTGGCCCTGTGCACTGATTGGTCACTGCCCAAGTCCTGAGCCCATCACGGTATCCAGGGAGGATGGAACACGCAGACAGGACACCTGTGAGGGCCTCACTGTATGTCAGGGGTGAAGACAGTGCGATGCCCCAAGAGCAGTTCTGAGAATCAGGTCATCTGTCCTTATGCTCCGTGTCCTGGGACGAGCTTGCATAACATCTCTACACAACACTTTGTACTCTGCAGACAAAATCTTGATGACACACCTCTTCCCTTCGCAGTGGTAGTTTCACGCAACACTATTCAAGGGAGCAAGGCCTCCAGTTTGAAGATAAGTTTGGAGATCCCCCTCCTAGCATCTAGGCTTCTTCTGTGTGTCATGGTAGAATAATTGATTCAGTGAAAAAATACCCACTAGCACCACCACATGCTGCTCTGTGTTTTCAGGATTCTTGCCTGTTCTGAGTAGAGGACATGTTCCAGGGGCCCCTCCAATGGAGTGAATTTTGCCAAGGACGCCCCTGAGACACTGAATCTCTCAATCACGTTGCTGTATGCCTTAAAGTAACAAACCTTTAAAAATGCATAATACCTCAATTATAAAGTAAGGTATTCACTCATCAAATATTGTTATAAAATGTGTCAAGTTTTCCTTTCAGTTGTTGGTTCTTCGTATGTGTGTATATTGCTATGGTGGTGTTTTGTGAGGCAGGGATCTAACTTACTTTCCCAGTGGGTGCAAAATAGCCCCAATGGGCCTCCTGTCTTCCTTTACATATTCAGTTCAGTTCAGTTCTTTCGCTCAGTTGTGTCCAACTCTCTGCGACCCCATGAACTGCAGCACACCAGTCCTCCCTTTCAATCACCAACTCCCTGAGTTGACTCAGACTCACGTCCATCAAGTCAGTGGTGCCATCCTGCCATCTCATCCTATGTCGTCCCCTTCTCCTCCTGCCCCCAATCCCTCTGAGCATCAGAGTCTTTTCCAATGAGTCAACTCTTCGCATGAGGTGGCCAAACTACTGGGGTTCAGCTTTAGCATCATTCCTTCCAAGGAAATCCTAGGGCTGCCTTCCTTCAGAATGGGCTGGTTGGATCTCCTTGCAGTCCAAGGAACTCGCAAGAGTCTTCTCCAACACCACAGTCCCAAAGAATCAATTCTTCAGCACTCAGTTTCCTACACAGTCCACTTCTCACATTCATACATGACAACCGGGAAAACAATAGCCTTGACGAGACAGAACTTTGCTGGCCAAGTAATTAATGTCTCTGCTTTTGAATATGCTATCTAGGTTGGTCATAACTTTCCTTCCAAGGAGTAAGCATCTTTTAATTTCATGGCTGCAATCACCATCTGCAGTGATTTTGGAGCCCCCTCAAAATAATGTCTGACACTGTTTCCACAATTCCCCATCTATTTGCCATGACGTGATGGGACAGTTGCCATGATCTTAGTTTTCTGAATGTTGAGTTTGAAGCCAACGTTTTCACTCTCCTCTTTCACTTTCATCAAGAGGCTCTTTAGTTCCTCTTCACTTTCTGCCATAAGGGTGTTGTCATCTGCATATCTGAGGTGATTGATATTTCTCCAGGCAATCTTGATTCCAGCTTGTGCTTCTTCCAGCTCAGCCTTTCTCATAATGTTCTCTGCATATAACTTAGAGAAGTAGGGGGGCAATATACAGCCTTGACGTACTCCTTTCCCTATTTGGAACCAGTATGTTGTCCCATATCAAGTTATACCTTTTGTTTCCTGATCTGCATATAGGTTTCTCAAGAGGCAGGTCAGGTGGTCTAGTATTCCCATATCTTGAAAATTTTCCGACACTTTATTGTAATCCACACAGTTAAAGGCCTTGGCATAGTCAGTAAAACCGAAATAGATGTTTTTCTAGAACTCTCTTGCTTTTTCGATGATTCAGCAGATGTTGGCAATTTGATCGCTGGTTCCTCTGTTTTCTAAAACCAGCTTGAATATCTGGAAGTTCATGGTTCTTGTATTACTGCAGCCTTGCTTGGAGAATTCTGAGCATTACTTTACTAGCGTCTGAGATGAGTGAAACTGTGCTGTAGTTTAAACATTCTTTGGCCTTGGAATGAAAACTGATCTTTTCCAGTCCAGTGGCCACTGCTGAGTTTTCCAAATTTGCTGGCATAATCAGTGCAGCACTTTCACAGCATCATCCTTCAGGATTTGAAATAGCTCCACTGGAAATCCATCACCTCCACTAGTTTATTCGTAGTGATGCTAAGGCCCACCTGACTTCACATTCCAGGATGTCTGATACTAGGTGAATGATCACACCATCGTGATTATCTGGGTCGTGAATATCTTTCTGGTACAGTTCTTCTGTGAATTCTTGCCACTTCTTAATATCTTCTGCTTCTCTTAGTTCCATACCATTTCTGTCTTTATCAAACCCATCTTTGCATGAAATGATCCCTTGGCATCTCTAGTGTTCTTGAAGAGATCTCTAGTCTTTTCCACTCTGTTGTTTTCCTATATTTTTTGCATTGTTTGCTCCTGAAGGCTTTTTTTTATCTCTCCTTGCTATTCTTTGGAACTATGCGTTCAGATGCTTATATCTATCATTTTCTCCTTTGTTTTTCTCTTCTCTTCTATTCACAGCTATTTGTAAAGGCCTCCTCAGACAGCCATTTTGCTTTTTTGCATTTTTTTTCATGAGGGTGGTCTTGATCCCTGTTCCTGTACAATGTCGTGAACCTGTGTCCATAGTTCACCAGGCACTCTATCAGATCTAATCCGTTAAATCTATTTCTCACTCCCACTGTATAATCATCAGGGATTTGACTTAGGTCATACCTGAATTGTCTAGTGGTTTTTCCTACTTTCTTTCATTTAAGTCTAAATTTAGCAATAAGAAGTTCATGATCTGAGCCAGTCAGCTCCCCGTCTTGTTTTTGCACACTGTGTGGAGCTTCTCCACCTTTGGCTGCAAAGAATATACTCAGTCTGATTTCAATGTTGACCATCTGATGATGTCCATGTGTAGAGTCTTCTCTTGTGTTGTTGGAAGAGGGTGTTTGCTATGATCAGTGCATTCTCTTGGCAAAATTTTATTATTTTCCCTGCTTCCTGCCATAATCCAAGGCCCAATTTGCCTATTATTCCAGGTGTTTCTTGACTTCCTACTTTTGCATTACAGTCCCCTAGAATGAAAAGGACATCTTTATTGGGTGTTAGTTCGAATAGGTCTTGAAAGTTTTCATAGAACTGTTCAACGTTAACTTCTTCAGCATTACAGGTTGGGGCATAGGCTTGGATTACCTGATATTTAGTGGTTTGCCTTGGAAAGGAACAGAGATCATCCTGTCGTTTTTGAGAGGGCATCCAAGTACTGCATTTCAGATTCTTTTGTTGACCATGATGGCTACTCCATTTTTTCTAAGGGCTTCCTGCCCACAGTAGTAGATATAATGGTGATCTGAGTTAAATTCACCCATCCCAGTCCATTTTAGTTCGCTGATTCCTAGAATGTCAATGTTCAGTCTTCCCATCCCCTGTTTGACCACATCAGATTTGCCTTGATTCATGAAGCTAACATTCCAGATTCCTATACAATATTGCTCTTACAGCATCGAACCTTGCTTGTTTCACCAGTCACATTCACAATTGGGTATTGTGTTTGCTTTGGCTCCATCCCTTTAGTCTTTCTGGAGTTTTTTCTCCACTGATCTCCAGTAGCATATTGGGCCCTTACCGACCTGGGAGTTCCTCTTTCAGTATCCTCTCATTTTGCCTTTTCATACTGTTCATGGGGTTCTCAAGGCAAGAATACTGAAGTGGTTTACCTTTCCCTTCTTCAGTGGACCACATTCTGTCAGCCCTCTCCATCATGACCCGTCCGCCTTGGGTGGCCCCTCACAGCATGGCCTAGTTTCAATGAGTTAGACAAGACTGTGGTCCATGTGATCAGTTTGGCTAATTGTCTGTGATTATGGTCTCAGTGTGTCTGCCTTCTGATGCCATCTCACAACACCTACCGCTTTAACTGGGTTTATCTTTTCTTGGTCGTGTGGTATCTATTCATGGCTGCTCCAGCAAAGCACAGCCACTGCTCCTTACCTTGCACAAGAGGGATCTCATCAGGCCCACCCCTACTGACCTTGAACGTGGAGTAGCTCCTCTCAGCCCTCCTGCACCCACAACCTTTAGTGGTGTTGAAACTACAAATCTGTGTGCCAACCACAAGTAAAGTTGTCACTCAGTCGAGTCTGACTCTTTGTGATTCCATGGACTCTAGCCCAGCAGGCTCCTCCATCCATGGAATTTTCTAGGCAAGAGTACTGGACTGTGTTGCCATTTCCTTCTCCAGGGGATCTTCCCATTCCAGGGATCAAACCAGGGTCCCACATTGTGGACAGATGCTTTACCATCTGAGCCACCATGGAATCAAGCTTTCACAAATCAAAAAGATAGTAAACTGAATATAAAAGACGACATGCAAGTCATGTATCTGATAAGCGGTTCCTATGTAAAATAGAACAAACAGCACTCAAGTATCCAAGAGAAAACACACCACCCTTGTCCCATCCCCCAACACCAACTCCAACCTAAACACTTGATCTCACTCTAACCTATCCCTAAAGCCTAACCCTAAGCTAACAATATCCATGTGCATTCAACGGCATCCATCCATCCACAGGAGAGACAGAGAGAAAGAGGAAAAGGAAGACAGAGACTGAATTTTGAAAGGAAAAGAAAGACATGTCTAGAGAGAGACACTATAAAAAAGAGAGGAAATGAGTAGATTCTACAGACCTTTTCATAAATCTGTCTGGAAGTTAGAAGCAATGACATTGCCCATCCACCACAGAAGTGGGAAAATGAGCCAAGCTTATGAAAGTAAAGGAGAAGAATGCAGGGAGCCATTAGAGGCTCAGCCACCCATGGAAGCCAAGATGGGGCACTTGAACCAGAATCTCAATGGAAAAAGAGGACCAGAAATTTGGGTGCTCTTTTAAATAAGAGAAGGTGACCTTCCAGTCTTCCTTTTAGTCCTCCATTGGGGGGGCGGGGTCCAAAAATAGGCAGGAAGCGGACTGCCGTCGAGTTGCCCTAGGGATCTGTGGCTTTCTCTCGAGGTGCCATACACCTGCCATCGTGTTTTGAGTCGATACTTAGGGAGACAGGCGCGTCAGTGTAGGGGAATCACCTGTATCTGGAGTGGATTGGGACATCGGCAGCTTTTTGAACTGTGGCACGACCCCTGGAATTCTTGTCGAGTTTCATGTTGAGACTGCCTCCTTTTGAGGTGTGATGGGAATGTCTGGATTCCTTTCCTGACGAAGCAGGGAAATGGACTTTCATCTCCAGATGAGGAGGGAAAAACTGGGCTCTTCTTGAGTTGTGGTGGGACACTCGGTGTTCCTCCCAAGTGGAGACAGGTATGTTGGGGAAATTCTTGAGTTGCAGAAAGGGTTTCAAAGGCCCTTTTGTGGCTCAAGAAGGAAGGCTGGATGTCTCTTAAGACATTGCAGGGGGAAAGGGCCTCTTCTCGTGTTGAGGGGAGAATTTCTTGTTTTTTCTCGAGTTGTGGCAGGAAACTCGAGGTTCCTCTCAAGTTAAGACAGGGACCTAAGTGAACCACTCATCTTACCTCAGGAAAGTCAAGTCTCCATGTGGGTTGTGAGGGGAAACTCGGGATTCCTCTCCAGTCGGTGCAGGGGCCTAGGTGATCATCTTGAGTTGAGGCTTGAACCTCAGGGTTCCTCTCCAGTGCTGACATGGGTCTCGGGATTCCTATGGAGTTTTAATAGGGGAGTCAGGCCTAGTCTTCTGTGGATCCATGGAAGTCCGCTTTCCTCTAGAGCTGTAAAAGTAGTGTCAGGCTTCCTGACGAGTTGCCATAGGGATCTGTGGCTTTCTCTTGAGATGCCACAGGGCGGTCATACCTGACATCATGTTTTGAGTTGATACTCGGGGTGCCAGTCGAGTCACTGCTGGGGAAAAAGGTTTATCTGCAGTGGATTGAAACATTTGGCATCTTTTTGTATTGTGACATGACCCCTGGAGATCCTCTAGAGATTAAAATTGAGACCGCTTCCTCTTGAGGTGCGACGGGAAAGCCCGGAATCCTTAAACTACGAACTCGGGAAATGGACCCTCATCTCGAGAAGAGGAGAGAAAGCGGGCCCTATCTTTAGTTGTAGTGGGACCCTCGGTGTTCCTCTTGAGTGGAGATGGGTATGTTGGAGAACTTCTTGAGTTGCATCAAGGGTGTCAAGGACCCTTTCAAGTCTCAAGAGGGAAGGAGGAATTTCTCTCGAGATGATGCAGTGGAAAAGGGCCTCATCTCACGTTGAAGGGAGAATCTCCTGGTTTTTCTCAAGTTGCAGTTGGAAACTTGGGGTTCATCTCGGGTAAAGATGGGAACTTCAGGGACCCGCTCCTGTTGCCTCAGGAAAGTCAAGTCTCCATGCGAGTTGCGAGATGCCTCTTGGGATAACTCTTCAGTCAGTGCCGGCTCCTAGGTCCTCATCTGGAGTTGAGGCTGGAACCTCAGGGTTCCTCTCCATTGCTGAAATGCATCTCGGGGTTCTTCTGGAGTTTCAACAGGGGAGTCAGGCCTCATCTCATGTGGAGACATGGAAGTCCATTTTCCTCTCGAGCTGTCAAAGTAGTGTCAAGTTTCCTGCCGAGTTGACATAGGGATCTGTGGCTTTCTCTCGAGGTGCCACAGGACTGTCACACCTGCCATTGCATTTTGAGTCAATACTCGGGCTGACAGTCGAGTCAGTGCAGGGGAATCAGGTTTGTCTAGAGTGAATTGGGACATCAGGGTCTTTTGGAATTGTGGCATGACCCCTGGAGTTCTTCTGAGTTTCCATTTGAGATCGCCTCCTCTTGAGGTACGACAGGAATGCCAGTATTCCTTGACCGACGGAGAAGGGAAATGGATCCTCATCTCGAGATGAAGAGTGAAAAACGGGGCTCGTCTTGAGTTGTTGCAGGCCCCTGGTGTTCCTCTCGAATGGAGACGGATGTGTTGGGGAATTTTTTTAGTTGCATCAAGGGTGTCAAGGACCCTTTGGAGGCTCAAGAGGGAAGGTGGGATTCTTCCCCAGATGCCACATCAGAAAAGGGCCTCATCTCGTGTTGAGGGGAAAATCTCCTGGTTTTCCTCGAGTTATGGCAGGAAACTAGGGGTTCCTCTCGAGTTATTACGGGGACCTCAGGGAGCCGCCTGTGTTCCTCAGGAAAGTAAAGTCTCATGCGAGTTACGAGGGGCCTCTTGGGATACCTCTCCAGTCGGTGCAGGATCCTGGGTCCTCATCTCGAGTTGAGGCCGGAAGCTCAGTGTTCATCTCCAGTGCTAACTTGCACCTCAGGGTTTCCTATGAAGTTTCAACCGGGGAGTCAGGCCTCATCTCATGTGCAGACATGCAAGTCCACTTTCCTCTCGAGCTGTAAAAGTAGTGTCAGGCTTCCAGTCGAGTTGACATAGGGTTCTGTGGCTATTTCTCGAGGTGCCACACGGCTGTCACAAATGCCATCACCTTTTAAGTCGATATTCTGGGTGACAGTCGAGTCAGTGTAGGGGAATTAGGTTTATGTGGAGTGGATTGGGACATCGGGTTCTTTTTGAATTGTGGCACGACCCATGGAGTTCCTTTCGAGTTACAAGATGAAACTGCCTCCTCTTGAGGAGCGGTGGGAATGCCAGGATTCCTTTCCCGCCAAAGCAGGGAAATGGACCCTTATCTCGAGATGAGGAGGGAAAAATGGGCTCTTCTTGAGTTGTGGCGGGACACTCAGTGTTTCTCTCCAGTGGAGACGGGTATGTCAGGGAACTTCTTGAGTTGCATCAAATGTGTCAAGGACCTTTTCGAGGCTCAAGAGGGAAGGTGGGATTCTCTCCAAACACCACAGCAGAAAAGGATCTCATCTCGCATTGTGGGGAGAAACTCCTGGTTTTTCTCGCATTGCGGCAAGAAATTTGGGGTTCCTCTTGAGTTATGACAGTGACTTCAGGGACACGTTTTTGTTGCCTCAGGAAAGTCAATTCTCCATGTGAGTTGTGAGGGGCCTGTCAGGATACCACTCCAGTCAGTGCTGGGTCCTAGGTCCTCATCTAGAAGTGAGGCCGGAAAAGCAGGTTTCCTCTCCAGTGCAGACATGGATCCCGAGATTCCTATGGAGTTTCAACAGGGGAGGCAGGCCTCGTCTCGTGTGGAGACATGCAAGTCCGCTTTCCTCTCGAGATGGAAAAGTAGTGTCAGGCTTCCTGTCGAGTTGACATGGGGAACTGTGGCTATCTCTCGAGATACCACAGGGCTGTCACACCTGCCATCGTGTTTTGAGTCAATTCTCGAGGTGACAGTAGAGTCAGTGCAGGGAAATTAGTTTTATCTAGAGTGGATTGGGATATCTGGGTCTTTTTGAATTGTGACAAGACCCCTGGGGATCCTCTCGAGTTTCAAGTTGAGACTGCCACCACTTGAGGTGGGACGGGAATGCCGGGATTCCTTTTCCAATGAAGCAGGGAAATGGACCCTCATCACGAGATGAGGAGGGAAAAACTGGGCTCTTCTTGAGTTGTGGCTGGATACTCGGTGTATCTCGAATGGAGAAGGGTATGTTGGGGAACTTCTTGAGTTGCACAGGTGTGTCAAGGACCCTTTCGAGGCTCAAGAGGGAAGGCAGGATCCTGCTGCTGTGGAAAAATGCCTCATCTCACGCTCAGGGGATAATCTCCTGGTTTTTCTCGAGTTGCGTCAGAAAACTTGGGGTTCCTCTCAAGTTTCAACGGGGTCCTCAGGGACCCTATTGTGTTGCTTCAGGAAAGTCAAGTCTCCATGTGAGTTGCTAGGGGCCTTTCAGGATACCTCTCCAGTCAGTGCCGGGTCCTAGGACCTCATCTGGAGTTGAGGCCCAAACCTCAGGGTTCCTCTCCAGTGCTGACATGGATCTCAGGGTTCCTATGGAGTTTCAACAGGGGAGTCAGGCCTCATCTCATGTGTAGACATGGAAGTCTGCTTTCCCTTTGAGCTGTAAATGTAGTGTCAGGCTTCCTGTCAAATTGACATAGGGATCTGTGGCTTCCTCTCGAGGGGCCACAGGGCATTCACACCTGCCATCATGTTTTGAGTCGATACTTGGAGTCACAGTCGAGTCAGTGCAGGGGAATCAGGTTTATCTGGAGCAGATTAGGACATCGGGGTCTTTGAATTGTGGCAAGATCCCTGGAGTTCATCTCGAGTTTCAAGTTGAGACTGCCTCACCTTGAGATCCCTATGTCAACTCATCAGGAAGCCTGACACCCCCTTGACACGTTGAGAGGAAAGCAGAGTTCCAAGTCTTCACACGAGATGGGCCTGACCTCCCTGTTGAGACTCCATAGGAACCCTGAGATCCATGTCATCACTGGAGAGGAAATCTGATTTTCTGGCCTCAGCTCCAGATGACGACCTCTGTCCCTGCCTCGACTGGAGAGGATTCCCGAGAAGCCCCTCCCTACTCAAACGGAGCCTCGACTTTCCTGGCACAACACAAGCGGTCCACTGAGGACCCTGTTGCAACACGAGAGGTACGCCGGGTTTCCTGCCACAACTCAAGAAAACCTAGGAGATTCTCTCCTCAATGGAAGATGAAGTTCTTTTCTGCTGCAGCGTCACAAGAGAAATCCATATCTCCCTATACATCGAAGGCTACTTGAAGCCCTTTATGCAACTCAAGAAATTCCCTGACGTACCCATCTCCACTCCAGAGGAACACCGAGTTTCCAGCTACCACTCAAGAAGAGCCCCATTTCCCCCCTCCCTCATCTTGAGGAGGCTTGACTCCAAGCAACTTAAGGGGGCCCAGAACTCCGTGTCAACCCTCAAGATGAAACCCGAGTTTCATGCCACAACTCGAGGAGAGCCCCGTGGCTCCCACCTCATTTGGAGATGAGGGCCCATTCCCTGCTTCAACTCAAGATGAATCCCAGCTTCCCCTCACACCACAAGAAGAGGCTTGTCTCAACAACTAAATCTCGAGTGGAACCCCGAGGACCCTGCTGCAAGGAAAAAGGACATCGAGTTCCCCGTCATTTAGAGATAAGTCCCGATTGCCTTGCCCCAGTTCCAGGGGAACACCAAGTGTCCCCTCACAACATGGTGGGAGACCTGACATCCCTGCTGATCCTCTTGAAAAAGCCCAAATTCCCTGCCTAAATGCATCAGGAGGCCTGATCCCCGTTTGACAACTCGAGAGGAAAACAGAGTTTTGTGCCTCAACACCAGATGAGGCTTGACTTCCTAGTTGAATCTTGTGAGGAAGCCTGAGATTCCTGTTGCCAGCAGAGAGGAACACTGAGTTTCCCGACTGAACACTGGCCACGGCCCTATTCACTGGCAGCGACTCGAGAGAAAATCTGTCGTGCCCCTTCCAACTCGAAAAGAGACCTAAATTCTCCGAGGCAAGACGAGCGGGTCCTTGAGCTCCCCGTCGCAACTCGAGAAGAACCTCAAGCGTCCTGCTGCAACTCGACACAAACCAAGAGGTTCTCCCACTCAACGTGAGATGAGGCCCTTTTCCAGAGCAGTGTCTACAGAGGAATCCCACATTACCTCCTGAAACGTGAAAGAGTACTGGACACCCTTTCTGCAGCTCCCGAATGTCCCCGAGATACCCATCGCCACGCGAGAGAAACACCGAGTTTCACACTACAACTCAAGGAGAGCCCCGTTTTCCCACTCCTCAACTCAAGACGATGGTCAATTCCACTGCTTCATCAGGAAAGGAATCCCGAGGTTCCTGTCGCACATCCAGAGGAGGCCGGACTCACCTTGAAACTCGAGTGCATCCCCAGGAGTCGTGCTTCAATTTGAAAAGACCGCGATTTCCCCAGCCACTCCAGATGAGCCTGATTCCACTGTGCTGACTCGACTGGAATCCCAAGTATTGACTCAAAACATGAAGGGAGGTGTGACAGCCCTGTGGCACCTCTCAAAATAGCCCCAGATCTTTATGTCAACTCGACAGAAAGCCTGACACACCCTTGACACCCCGAGAGGAAAGCAGAGTTTCAAGTCTCCACACGAGGTGAGGCCTGACTACCCTGTTGAAAGTCCATAGGTACCCCGAGATCCATGTCAGCACTGGAGAGGAACCCTGAGGTTCTGGCCTCAGCTCCAGATGAGGCCATATGCCCCTACCCCAACTGGAGAGGAATCTGAAGTGGTCCCTCAAACTCGAACGGAGCCTGGACTTTCCTGAGGCAAAACGAGTGGGCCCCTGTGGTCCCCGTCACAATTTGAGACATACCCCGCTTTTCCTGCTGCAACTCCAAAAAGCCAAGGAGATTCTCCCCTCCACAAGAAATGAGGCCCTTTCAACTGAAGCGTCACCAGAGAAATCGAGCCTTTCCTATTGTGCCTCAAAAGGGTGGTTGACACCCTTTATGCAACTCAAGAAGTTCCCCAACATATGCGTCTCCACTCGATAGGAACACCGAGTTTCCCGCCACCACTCAAGAAGATCCCCGTTTTCCCCTCCTCATCTCGAGGAGACTTGACTCCCTTTAGGCAACTTAAGGGGGCAGAGAGGGCACCATCAACCCTCGAGATGAAACCCGAGTTTCCCGCCACAACTCAAGGAGAACCCCGTGGTTTCCACCTCATCTGGAGATGAGGGCCCACTCCCTGTTTCAACTCAAGACGAATCCCAACTTCCTCTCACACCACAAGAAGAGGCCTGTCCCACCAATTGAATCTCGAGTGGAACCCCACAGATCCTGCTGCAATGAAAAAGGACATCGAGTTCCCCATCAGCTTGAGATAAGTACCGATTGCCCTGCGCCGGCTCCAAGGGAACACCGAGTATCCCCTCACAACATGACGGGAGGCCTGATGCCCCACTGATCCTCTTGAAAAGGCCCCGATTCCCCACCTAAATGCGACAGAAGCCTGATGCCTGTTTGAAAATTCGAGAGAAAGAAACAACAACAAAAAAAAGAAAACTCGAGAGGAAAGTATACTTCCATGCTCAACACCAGACAAGGCCTGACTCCTTAGTTGAACCTTGAGAGGAAGCCTGAGATCCCTGTCGCTGGCGCAGAGGAACACTGAGTTTCCGGAATGGTCGACTGAACTCTAGACACGGCCCTACTGGCTGGCAATGACCTGAGAAGAATTTTGACGTGCCCCTCCACACTGGAAAAGAGACCTGACTTTTCAGAGGCAAGACGAGCGGGTTCCTGAGGTCCACGTAGCAATCTAGAGGAACCTCAAGCGTCCTGCTGCAACTCGAGAAAAACCACGAGATTCTCCCCCTCAAAGCGAGATGAGTCCTTTTTCCAGAGGAGTGTCTGGAGAGGAATCCCACGCTTCCTCCTGAAACGCAAAAGTGTACTGGACACCCTTTTGCAACTCCCGAATTTTCCTGAGATATCTGTCCCCACGCAAGAGAAACACCGAGTTTCAAGCCACAATTCAAGGAAAGCCCCTTTTTAGTGCTCCTCAACTCGAGACGAGGGTCGATTCCCCTGCTTAATTGGGAAAGGAACCCCGAGGTTCACGTCGCACCTCAAGTAGGCCCAGTCTCACCTTGAAACTCAAGCACGTCCCCGGCAGTAGTGCCTCAGTTCGTAAAGACATCGATTTCCCCATCCACTCCAGATAAGCCTGATTCCCCTGCCCTGACTTGACTGGAACCCCGAGTATTGACTGAAAACACGAAGGTGTGACAGCACCGTGGCACATTGAGAAATGGCCCCATCTCCCTATGTCAACTCGACAAGAAGCCTGACACCCCTTTGACACCCCAAGAGGAAACTGGAGTTCCAAGTCTCCACATGAAACAAGGCCTGACTCCCATGTTGAATTTCCATAGGAACCCGAGATCCATGTCAGCACTGGAGAGGAACCCTGAAGTTCCAACCTCAACTCTAGATGAGGCCCTATGCCCCTGCCCCAACTGGAGAGGAGCCAGAGAGGCTCCTTGCAACTCGAACGGAGCCTGGACTTTCCTGAGGCAACACAAGGGAACAACGGAGGTCCCCTTCGCAACTCGAGATGAACCCCAAGTTTCCTTCCACAACTCGAGAAAACCCAGGAGATTCTCCCCTCCTCACAAGATGAGGCCCGTTCCGCTGCCAGGTTGCGACAGAAGTCCCACCTTCCCCTTAAGCCTCAAAAGGGTGCTGACGCCCTTTATGTGACTCAAGAAGTTCCCAGACATACCCGTCTCCACTCGAGAGGAAACCGAGTTTCCGGCCACCACACAAGAAGAGTCCCGTTTTCCCATCCTCAACTCGAGGAGGCTTGACTCCCTTCAGGCAACACAAAGGGGCCCATAGGTGCCCCTCCACCCTCGAGATGAAACCCGAAATTTTCGCCACAACTCGAGGAGAGCCCCGTGGTTCCCACTTCATCTGGAGATGAGGGCCCATTCCCTGCTTCAACTCAAGACGAATCCCAACTTCCCCCACACCACAAGAAGAGATTTGTCTCAACTACTGAATCTCGAGTAGAAACCCGAGGACACTGCTGCAAGGAAAAAGGGCATCGATTTCCCTGTCATCTCAAGATAAGTCCTGATTGCCCTGTACTGGCTCAAGTAGAACACCGAGTATCCCCTCACAACATGATGGGAGGCCTGACACCCCTGCTGATTCTCTTGAAAAAGCCCAAATTCCCCGCTTGAACGAGACAGGAGGCATGACCCCCTTTTGACAACTTGAGAGGAAAGCAGAGTTTCGTGCCTCAACAACAGACGAGGCCTGACTCCCTACTTGAACCTTGTGAGGAAGCCTGAGATTCCTGTTGCCAGCGGAGAAAAAAACTGAGTTTCCCGACTGAACTCTGGCCATGGCCCTATTCGCTGGCAGCGACTCGAGAGGAAACCCGTCGTGCCCCTCCCAACTCAAAGAGACCTGAATTCTCTGAGACATGACTAGTGGGTCCTTGAGGTCCCCATCACAACTCAAGAGGAACCTCAAGCATCCTACCACAACTCGACACAAACCAAGAGATTCTCCCCCTCAACGCGAGATGAGGCCCCTTTCCAGAGCAGTGTCTACAGAGGAATCCCACGTTCCTTCCTGAAACGCGACAGAGTACTGGACACCCTTTCTGCAACTCCCAAATGTCCCCGAGATACCCGTCGCCACGCAAGAGGAACACCGAGTTTCACACTACAACTCAAGGAGAGCCCCGTTTTCCTGCTCCTCAACTCGAGACAAGGATTGATTTCCCTGCTTCATCAGAAAAGGAATCCCGAGGTTCCCGTCACACCTCCAGAGGAGGCTGTACTCACCTTGAAACTCGAGCGTGTTCCCAGGAGCCGTGCCTCAATCCAAAAAGACACAGATTTCCCCATTCACTCCAGATGAGCCTGATTCCCCTGCCGTGACTCGACTGGAACCCAGAGTATCGACTCAAAACACGAAGGGAGGTGTGACAGCCCTATGGCACCTCGCAAAATAGACTGAGATCCTTATATTAACTCGACAGAAAGCCTGACACCCCCTCGACACTCTGAGAGGAAAGCAGAGTTCCAAGTCTCCCCACGAGATGAGGCCTGACTCCCCTGTTGAAAGTCCACAGGAAACCCGAGATCTATGTCAGCACTGGAGAGGAACACTGAGTTTCCTGCTTCTGCTCCAGATGAGGCCGAATGCCCATGGCCGACTGGAGAGGAATCCCGAGTGGCCCTTTGCAACTCGAATGGAGCTTGGACTTTTCTGAGGCAACATGAGCAGACCCCTGAGGTCCCCATCACAACTTGAGACATACCCCGCGTTTCCTGCCGCAACTCCAGAAAGCCGAGGAGATCCTCCCCTCCTCGTGAGATGAGGCACTTTTCAATGAAGCATTGCCAGATAAATCCAGTCTTCTCTCTTGTGCCTGGAAAGGGTGCTTGACGCCGTTTATGCAACCCAAGAAGTTCCCCAACATACCCATCTCCACAGGAGAGGAACACCAAGTTTCCCGCCACCACTCAAAAAGATCCTCACTTTCCCCTCCTCATCTCGAGGAGACTTGACTCCTTTCAGTCAACTAATGGTGGCCCACAGGGCCCCGTCAACCCTTGAGAGGAAACCTGAGTTTCCCACCACAACTCAAGGAGAGCCCCATAGTTTCCACCTCATCTGGAGATCAGGGCCCATTCCATGCTTCAACTCAAGAGGAATCCCAACTTCCTCTTGCAGCACAAGAAGAGGCCTGTCTCATCTACTGAATCTCAAATGGAACCCCACGGATCCTGCTGCAATGAAAAAGGACATCGAGTTCCCTGTCAGCTTGAGATAAGCCCTACGCCGGCTCCAGGGGAACACAGAGTACAACCTAACAACATGACGAGAGGCCTTACATTCCTCTGATCCTCTTGAAAAAGCCCCGATTCCCCACCTGAAAGTGACAGGAGGCCTGTCCCCATTTGACAACTCGAGAGGAAAGCACAGTTCCGTGCTCAACACCAGACGAGGCCTGACTCCCTAGTTGAACCTTGAGACGAAGCCTGAGATACCTGTCGCTGGCACAGAGGAACACTGAGTTTCCTGAATGGCTGAATGAACTCTAGACAGGGCCCTATGGGCCAGAAATGACCCAAGAGGAATTCTGACGTGCCCCTCGCCACTGGAAAAGAGACCGGACTTCTCGGAAGCAAGACGAGCGGGTCCCTGAGGTCCACTTAGCAACTCAAGAGGAACCTCAATCGTCCCGCCACAAGTTGAGAAAAACCACGAAATTCACCCCCTCAATGCGAGACGAGGCCTTTTCCCAGAGGAGTGTCTCTAGCAGAATGCCACGTTCCGTCCTGAAACGTAAAAGTGTACTGAACACCCTTTCTGCAACTCCCGAATTTTCCAGAGATACCTGTACCCACGCGAGAGGAACACCAAGTTTTAAGCTACAATTCAAGGAGAGCCCCCTTTTCCCGCTCCTCAATTCGAGATGAGGGTCGATTCCCCTGATTAATTGGGAAAGGAATCCCAGGTTCTCATCACACCTCAGGTGGAGCCCAGTCTCACCGTGAAACTTCAGCGCGTCCCTGGGAGTAGTGCCTCCATTCGAAAAGATGTCAATTTCCCAGTCCACTCCAGATAAGCCTGATGTCCCTGACCTGACTCAACTGGAACCCCGAGTATCGACTCAAAACACAAAGGGAGGTGTGACAGCACTGTGGCACCTCCAGAAATAGTCCCAGATCCCTATGCCAACTGGACAGGAAGCCTGACACCCCTTTGACACCCCGAGAGGAAACCGGAGTTCCAAGTCTCCACATGAGACGAGGCCTGACTCCCCTGTTGAAACTCCATAGGAACCCGAGATCCATGTCAGCACTGGAGAGGAACGCTGAAGTTCCAGCCTCAACTCCAGATGAGGCCCTACGCCCCTGCCCTGACTGGAGAGGAAACCAGAGAGGCCCCTCGCAACTCGAATGGTGACTGGACTTGGCTGAGGTAACTCGAGCAGACCCTGGAGGTCCCCTTCACAACTCGAGATGAACCCCGAGTTTCCTGCCACAACTCGAGAAAACACAGGAGATTCTATCCTCCACGTGAGATGAGGCTCTTTCCACTGCCACATTGAGAGAGAAATCTCAGCTTCCTCTTGAGCCTCAAAAGCATACTTGACACCCTTTATGCAACTCAAGAAATTCCCCAATATACCAGTCTCCACTCCAGAGGAACACCGAGTTTCCCTCCACCACTCAAGAAGAGCCCCGTATTCCCATCCTCATTTCGAGGAGCCTTGACTCCCTTCAGGCAACACAAAGGGGCCCAGAGGTGCCTGTCAACCCTCGAGATGAAACCCGAGATTTCCGCCACAACTCAAGAAGAGCCTTGTGGTTCCCACCTCATCTGGAGATGAAGACCCATTCCCTGCTTCAACTCAGGATGAATCCCAACTTCCCCTCACACAACAAGAAGAGGCTTGTCTCAACAACTTAAACTCGAGTGGAACCCCGAGGACACTGCTGCAAGGAAAAAGGACATCAAATTCCCTGTCATCTTGAGATAATTCTCAATTGCCCTGCGCCAGCTCAAGGGGAACACCGAGTATCCCCTCACAGCATGATGGGAGGCCTGACGCCCCTGCTGATCCTCTTGAAAAAGCCCAAATTCCCTGCCTGAAGGCAACAGGAGGCCTGACACCCGTTTGACAACTGGAGAGGAATGTAGAGTTCCATGCCTCAACACTAGACGAGGCCTGACTCCCTACTTGAACCATGAGAGGAAGCTCGAGATTCCTGTTGCCGATGGAGAGGAACACTGAGTTTCCCGACTGAACACTGGCCACGGTCTTTTTCACTGGCAGCGACTCGAGAGAAACCCGCTGTGCCCCTTCCAACTCGAAAAGAGACCTGAATTCCCCGAGGCAAGACTAGCGGGTCCTTGAGGTCCTCGTTGCAACTCAAGAGGAACCTCAAGCGTCCTGCCACAACTCGACACAAACCAAGAGAATCTCCCCCTCTACGCGAGATGAGGCCCTTTTCCAGAGCAGTGTCTACAGAGGAAGCCCACGTTCCCTCCTGAAACATGAAAGGGTACTGGACACCCTTTCTGCAACTCCCGAATTTCCCTGAATTCCCATCACCAGGCGAAAGGAACACCAAGTTTCACGCTAAAACTCAAGGAGAGCCCCATTTTCCCACTCCTCAACTCGAGACAAGTGTCAATTTCCCTGCTTCATCAGAAAAGGAATCCCTAGGTTCCCGTCGCACCTCCAGAGGATGCCGGACTCACCTTGAAACTCGAGCGCGTTCCCAGGAGCCGTGACTCAATCTGAAAAGACTGCAATTTCCCCATCCATTCAAGATGACCCTGAATTCCCCTGCCCTGACTCGACTGGAACCCCGAATATCGAACCCGGAATACCGAAAACACGAAGGGAAGTATGACAGCCTTGTGGCACCTCGCAAAATAGCCCCAGATCCTTATGTCAACTCGACATAAAGCCTGACACCCCCTTGACACCCCTTGAGGAAAGCGGAGTTCCAACTCTCCACACGAGACGAGGACTGACTCCTCTTTTGAAAGTCCATAGGAACCCCGAGATCCATGTCAGCACTGGAGAGGAACACTGAGGTTCCGGCCTCAGCTCCAGATGAGGCCGTATGCAACTGCCCCGACTGGAAAAGAATCCCTAGAGGCCCCTCATAATTCAAACCGAGCCTGGACTTTCCTGAGGCAACATAATTGGGCCCCTGAAGTCCCCGTCACAACTCGAGATGTACCCCGTGTTTTCTGCTGCAACTCCAGAAACACAGGAGATTCTTCCCTCCATGCGAGATGAGACCCTTTCCACTGAAGTGTTCCCAGAGAAATCCAACTTTCCCTCTTGGGCCTCGAAAGGGTGGTTGACGCCCTTTATGCAACTCAAGAAGTTCCCCGACATACCCATCTCCACTTGAGAGGAACACCAAGTTTCCCGCCACCACTCAAGAAGATCCCCGTTTTCCCCCCTCATCTCGAGGAGACTTGACTCCCTTCAGGCAACTCAAGGGGGCCCAGAGAATCCCATCAACCCTCGAGATGAAACCCGAGGTTCCGGCCACAACTCGAGCAGAGCCACGTGGTTCCCACCTCATCTGGAGATGAAGGTCCATTCCCTGCTTTAACTCAAGAAGAATCCCAACTTCCTCTCACAGCACAAGAAGAGACCTGTTTTACCTACTAAATCTCTAGTGGAACTCCGCGGATCCTGCTGCAATGAAAAAGGACATCAAGTTCCCTGTCAGATTGAGATAAGTCCTGATTTCCCTGTGCCGGCTTCAGGGGAACACTGAGTATACCCTCACGACATGACAGGAGGCTTGACACCTCTGCTGATCCTCTTGAAAAAGCCCCAATTCCCTGCCTGAACGCGACAGGCGTCCTGATCCCCGTTTGACAACTCGAAAGTAAACACAGTTCCGTGCTCAACACCAGACGAGGCCTGACTCCCTAGCTGAACCTTGAGACGAAGCCCGAGATCCCTGTTGCTGGCACAGAGGATCACTGAGTTTCCTGAAAGGCCAACTGAATTCTAGACACAGCCCTATTCACTGGCAATGACCCGAGAGGAGTTCTGACGTGCCCCTCGCCACTGGAAAAATGACCTGACTTCTCAGAGGCAAGACGAACAGGTTCCTGAGTTCCCCCTAGCAACTCGAGAGGAACCTAAAGAGTCCCGCTGCAACTCGAGAAAAACCACGAGATTCTTCCCCTCAATGCGAGATGAGTCCTTTCTCCAGAGGAGTGTCTGGAGTGGAATCCCACGATCCCTCCTGAAATGCGAAAGTGTACTGGACACCCTTTCTGCAACTCCCGAATTTCCTCGAGATACCTGTCCCCACGAGAGAGGAACACCGGGTTTTAAGCCACAATTCAAGGAGAACCCATTTTTCCAGGTCCTCAACTCGAGATGAGTGTCGATTCCCCTGCTTAATCAGGAAAGGAATCCCGAGGTTCCTGTTGCACCTCAAGTAGAGCCCAGTCTCACCTTGAAAATCAAGCGCGTCCCCAGGAGTAGTCCCTCAATTCAAAAAGACGCCAATTTCCCCATCCACTTCAGATAAGCCTGATTTCCCTGCCCTAACGCAACTGGAACCCTGAGTATCGACTCAAAACACTAAAGGAGGTGTGACAGCACTGTGGCACCTCGAGAAATAGTCCCATATCCCTTTGTCAACTTGACAGGAAGCCTGACACCCCTTTGACATCCAGAGAGGAAACCGAATTTCCAAGTCTCCACACAAGACGAGGCGTGACTCCCCTGTTGAAACTCCATAGGAACCCAAGATCCATGTCAGCACTGGCGAGGAACCCTGAAGTTCCAGCCTCAACTCCAGATGAGTCCCTATGCCCCTGTTCCTACTGGAGAGGAATCCAGAGAGGCCTCTCGCAACTTGAACAGAGACTGGACTTTCCTGAGGCAACATGAGCGGGCCCGTGAGGACCCCGTTGCAACTCGAGAGGAACCCCAAGTTTCCTGCCACAACTCGAGAAAACCCAGGAGATTCTCCCCTCCACGCTAAATGAGGCCCTTTCTGCTGCCACGTTGCTAGAGAAATCCCACCTTCCTCTTGAGACTCAAAAGGGTACTTTATGCCCTTTATGCAACTCAAAAAATTCCCCGACATACTCATCTCCACTCTAGAGAAACACCGAGTTTCCCAGCACCACTCAAGAAGAGCCCCATTTTCCCATCCTCATCTCGAGGAGGTTTGACTCCCTTCAGGCAATAGAAAGGGGCCTAGAAGTGCCCGTCAAACCTCAGATTAAACCCGAGATTTCCACGACAACTCAAGGAGAGCCTTGTGGTTCCCACCTCATCTGGAGATGAGGGCCCATTCCCTGCTTCAACTCAAGACGAATCCCAACTTCCCCCCACACCACAAGAAGAGGCTTGTCTCAACTACTGAGCCTCAAGTGGAACCCCGAGGACCCTGCTGCCAGGAAAAAGAACATAGAGTTCCCCGTCATCTCGACATAAGTCCCGATTGCCATGCGCCAGCTCCAGGGGAACATCGAGTATCCCCTCACAACATGATGGGAGGCCTGACGCCCCTGCTGATCCTCATTAAAAAGCCCAAATTCCCCGCCTGTACATGACACACGGCCTGACACCCGTTTGACGACTGGAGAGGAAAGCACAGTTCCATGCCTCAACACCAGACGAGGCCTGACTCCCTAGTTGAACCTTGAGAGGAAGCCCAGGATTCCTGTTGCCAGTGGAGAGGAACACTGGGTTTACTGACTGAACTCTGGCCACGGCCCTATTTGCCAACAGCAAACCCGTCATTTCCTTCCCAACTCGAAAAGAGTACTGAATTCTCGGAGGCAAGACGAGCTGGTCCTTGAGTTCCCCGTTGCAACTCGAGAGGAACCTCAAGCGTCCTGCCGCAACTCAACACAAAACAAGAGATTCTCCTACTCAATGCGAGATGAGGCCCTTTTTCAGAGCAGTGTCTCCAGAGGAATCCCATGTTCCCCCCTTAAACACAAAAGGGTACTGGACACCCTTTCTGCAACTCCCGAATTTCCCCGAGATACCCATCGCCATGCGAGAGGAACACTGAGTTTCTCACTACAACTCAAGAAGAGCCCCATTTTCCAGCTCCTCAACTCAAGACAAGGGTCGATTTCCCTGCTTAATCGGGAAAGGAATCCCGAGGTTCCCATCGCACCTCAAATAGAGCCCCGTCTCACCTTGAAACTCGAGCGCATCCCTGGGAGAAGTGCCTTCATTTGAAAAGATTCCGATTTCACAATCCACTCCAGATAAGCCTGCTTCCCCTGTCCTGACTCCACTGGAACCCTGAGTATTGACTCAAAACACGAAGGGAGGTGTGACAGCCCTGTGGAACCTCACAAAATAGCCCCATATCCCTATGTCAACTCGACTGGAAGCCTGACACCCCAAGAGGAAACCGGAGTTTCAAGTCTCCACAGGAGACGAGGCCTGACTCACCTGTTGAAACACCATAGGAACCCGAGATCCATGTCAGCACTGGAGAGGAACCCTGAAGTTCTAGCCTCAACTCTAGATGAGGCCTTAGGCCCCTGCCCTGACTGGAGAGGAATCCAGAGAGGCTACTCGCAACTTGAACGGAGCCTGGACTTTCCTGAGGCAACACGAGAGGGCCCCTAAGGTCCCCGTCACAACTCAACACCTGCCTCACGTTTATTGCCGCAACTCGAGAAAACCCAGGATATTCTCCCCTCCACGCGAGATGAGGCTCTATCCCCTGAAGTGTCGCCAAAGAAATCCAATCTTCCCTCTTTTGCCTCAAAAGATTGCTTGACACCCTTTATGCAACTCAAAAAGTTCCCCGACATACCCATCTCCACTCAAGAGGAACACCGAGTTTCCTGCCACCAATCAAGTAGAGCCCCGTTTCCCCCTCCTCATCTCAAGGAGACTTGACTCTCTTCAGGCAACTAAAGTGGGCTCAGAGGGCCACATCAACCCTCGAGATGAAACCCGAGTTTCCAGCTACAACTCGAGCAGAGCCCAGTGGTTCCCAACTTATCTGGAGATGAGGGTCCATTCTCTGCTTCAAATCAAGATGAATCCCAACTTCCTCTCACACCACAAGAAGAGGCCAGTGTCATCTACTGAATCTCGAGTGGAACTCCGTGGATTCTGCTGCATTGAAAAAGGACATCGAGTTCCCCGTCAGGTCGAAATAAGTCCTGATTGCCCTGCACAGGCTCCAGGGGAACACCAAGTATAACCTCACAACATGAGGGGAGGCCTGACGCCCGTGCTGATCCTCATGGAAAAGCCCCGATTCCCCACCTGAAAGTGATAGGAGGCCTGATCCCTGTGTGACAACTCGAGAGGAAAGCACAGTTCCGTGCTCAACACCAGACGAGGCCTGACTCCCTAGTTGAACCTTGAGACGAAGCCTGAGATACCTGTCGCTGGTGCAGAGGAACACTGAGTTTCCTGAATAGCCGACTGAACTCTAGACACGGCCCTATTTGCCTGCAATGACCAAAGAGGAATTCCGACGTGCCCCTTGCCACTGGAAAGAGACCTGACTTCTCGGTGGCAAGACGAGCGGGTTCCTGAGTTCCCTGTAGCAACTCAAGAGGAACCTCAAGCGTCCTGCTGCAACTCGAGAAAAACCACGAGATTCTCCCCCTCAATGTGAGATGAGGCCTTTTTCCAGAGGAGTGTCTCTAGTGGAATCACACGTTCCGTCCTGAAACACAAAAGTGTACTGGACACCCTTTCTGCAACTCCTGAATTTCCCCGAGTTACCTGTCCCCACGTGAGAGGAACACCGAGTTTCAAGCCACAATTCAAGGAGAGCCCCTTTTTCCCGCTCCTCAACTCAAGACAAGGGTCGATTCCCCTGCTTAATTGGGAAAGGAATCCTGAAGTTCCCGTCGCACCTCAAGTACAACTCAGTCTCACCTTGAAACGTGAACGCGTCCTGGGGAGTAGTGCCTCAATTCGAAAAGATGCCGATTTCCCATACACTCCAGATAAGTTTGATTCCCCTGCCCTCATGAGACTGGAACCCCGAGTATTGACTCAAAACATGAAGGGAGGTGTGACAGTGCTGTGGCACCTCGAGAAATAGCCCCATATCCCTATGTCAACTCAACTGGAAGTCTGACAACCCTTTGACACCCCAAGAGGAAACCAGAGTTCCAAGTCTCCACATGAGATAAGGCCTGACTCCCCTGTTGAAACTCCATAGGAACCCGAGATTCATGTCAGCACTGGAGAGGAACCCTGAGGTTCCAGCCTCAATTCCAGATGAGGCGATATGCCCCTCACCAAATGGAGAGGAATCCAGAGAGGCCCCTCACAACTCGAACGGAGCCTGGACTTTCCTGAGGCAACACGAGCGGGCCCCTGAGATCCCCGTCACAACTCAACACATACCTCGCGTTTCCTGCCGCAACTCGAGAAAACCCAGGAGATTCTCCCTTCCACGTGACATTAGGCCCTTTCCCTTGAAACATCGCCAGAGAAATCCAGCCTTCCCTCTTTGCCTCAAAAGGGTGCTTGATGCCATTTATGCAACTCAAGAAGTTCCCCGACATACCCATCTGCACTCGAGAGGAACACCAAGTTTCCCGCCACCACTCAAGAAGAGCCCCGTTTCCCCCTCCTCATCTCGAGAAGACTTGACTCTCTTTAGGCAACTCAAGGGGGCCCAGTGGGCCCATCAACTCTTGAGATGAAACCTGAGCTTCCTGCCAAAATTCGAGAACCCTGTGGTTCACACCTCATCTGAAATGAGGGTGCATTCTCTGCTTCGACTCAAGACGAATCCCAACCTCCTCTCACACCACAAGAAGAGGCCTGTCTCACCTACTGAATTTCGAGTGGAACCCCACGGATCCTGCTGCAATGAAAAAGGACATCAAGTTCCCCATCAGCTCGAAATAAGTCTGGATTGCCCTGTGCCGGCTCCAGGGGAACACTGAGTGTACCCTCACAACATGAAGGGAGGCCTGACGCCCTTGCTGGTCCTCTTGAAAAAGCCCCGAATCCCCACCTGAACGTGACAGGAGGCCTGATCCCAGTTTGACAACTCGAGAAGAAAGCACAATTCCGTGCTCAACACCAGAAGAGGCCTGACTCCCTATTTGATTCTTGAGAGGAAGCCCAAGATCCTTGTCGCTGGTGGAGAAGAACTTCGAGTTTCCTGAAAGGCCAACTCAACTCTAGACACGGCCCTATTCGCTGGCAACGACCCAAGAGGAATTCCGACATGCCCCTCGACACTGGAAAAGAGACCTGACTTCTCAGAGGCAAGACGAGCGGGTTCCTGAGTTCCCCGTAGCAACTCGAGAGGAACCTCAAGCATCCCACCGCAACTAGAGAATAATCACGAGATTCTCCCCCTCAACGCAAGATGAGGCCTTTTTCCAGAGGAGTGTCTGAAGCAGAATCCCACGTTCCCTCCTGAAACGCGAAAGTGTACTGGACACCCTTTCTGCAACTCCCGAATTTCCTCGACATACCTGTCCCCACGGGAGAGGAACATCGAGTTTCAAGCCACAATTCAAGGAGAGCCCATTTTTCCCGCTCTTCAACTCGAGATGAAGGTCGATTCCCCTGCTTGATCGGGAAAGGAATCCCGAATTTCCCGTCGCACTTCCAGTACAGCCCGGTCTCACCTTGCAACTCGAGCGCATCCTGGGGAGTAGTGCCTCAATTCAAAAAGATGCCAATTTCCCCATCCACTCCAGATAAGCCTGATGTCCCTGCCCTGACTCGACCAGAATCCCGAGTATTGACTCAACACATGAAGGGAGGTGTGACAGCACTGGCACCTCGAGAAATAGCCCCAGATCCCTATGTCCACTCGACTGCAAGTCTGACACCCCTTTGACACCGGGAGAGGAAAGCGGAGTTCTAAGCCTCCACATGAGATGAGGCCTTACTCCCCTGTCGAAACCCCATAGGAACACGAGATCCATGTCAGCACTGGAGAAGAACCCTGAAATTCCAGCCTCAACTCCAGATGAGGCCGTATGCCCCTCCCCGAATGGAGAGGAATCCAGAGAGGCCCCTCACAACTCGAATGGAGCCTGGACTTTCCTGAGGCCACACGACCGGGCCCCTGAGGTCCCTGTCACAACTCAACAAGTACCTCGCATTTCCTGCTCCAACTCCAAAAAACCCAAGAGATTTTCCCCTCCACGTGAGATGAGGCCCTTTCTGCTGAAGCATCACCAGAGAAATCCAACCTTCCCTCTTGTGCCTCGAAAGGGTGTTTGACGCCCTTTGTGCAACTAAAGAAGTTCCCCGACATAACAGTCTCCACTCGAGAGGAATACCGAGTTTCCTGCCACCACTCAAGAAGAGCCCTGTTTCCCCGTCCTCATCTCGAGGAGGCTTGACTCCCTTTAGGCAACACAAAGGGGCCCAGAGGTGCCCGTCAACCCTCGAGATGAAATCCGAGATTCCCACCACAACTCAAGGAGAGCCTCGTGGTTCCCACCTCATCTGGAGATGAGGGCCCATTCCCTGCTAAAACTCAAGATAAAACCCAACTTCCCCTCATATCACATGAAGAGGCCTGTCTCACCTATTGAATCCTGAGTGGAAACCCATGTATCCTGCTACAAGGAAAAGGGTCACTCAGTTCCCTCCTAGCTCGAGATAAGTCCTGATTGCCCTGACCTGGCTCCAGGGGAACACCGAGTATCCTTCATAACATGATGGGAGGCCTGACGCCCCTGCTGATCCTGTTGAAAAAGCCCAAATACCATGCCTGAATGCGACAGAGGCCTGAACCCTGTTTGACAACTCGAGTGGAAAGCAGAGTTCCATGCCTCAACACCAGACGAGGCCTGACTCCCTAGTTGAACCTTGAAATGAAGCCCGATATCCCTGTCGCTGGTGGAGAAGAACACTGAGTTTCCTGAATGGCCTGCTGAACCCTAGACATGGCCCTATTCGCTGGCAGTGACCCGAGAGGAATCTCGATGTGCCCCTCGCCATTCGAAAGGAAACCTGACTTCTCAGAGGCAAGACGAGTGGTTCCCTGAGTTCCCCATCGCTACTTGAGAGGAACCTCAAGCGTCCCGCCGCAACTCGAGAAAAACCATGAGATTCTCCCCCTCAATGCGAGATGAAACCCATTTCCAGAATAGAGTCTCGAGAGGAATCCCACTTTCCCTCCTGAAACGCTAAAGGGTACCTGACACACTTTCTGCAACTCCCGAATTTCCCCAAGATACCCATCCCCACACGAGAGGAACACCGAATTTCACACCACAACTCAACTAGAGCCCTGTTTTCCCCCTCCTCAACTTGAGACGAGGGTCGATTCCCCTACTTCTTTGGCAAAGTGATCCCAAGGTTCCCGTGTCACCACAAGAGGAGGCTGGTCTCAACTTGTAACTCGAGTGCTTTCCCAGGAGTCGTACCTCAATTCCAAAAAGACCCCGATTTCCCCATCCACTTCAGATAAGTTGATTCCCCTGCCCTGACTCCACTTGAACCCCGAGTATCAACACAAAACAAGTAGGGAGGTGTGACAGCCCTGTGGCACCTCAAGAAATAGCCTCATATCCCTAGGTCAAGTTGACAGGATGCCTGACACCCCTTTGACACCCTGAGAGGAAAGTGGCGTTCCAAGTCTCCACACGAGATGAGGCCTTACTCCTCTGTTGAAACTCCATAGGAACCTCGAGATCTAGGTCAGCACTGGAGAGGAAACCTGAGGTTCCTGCCTCAAGTCCAGATGAGGCTCTATGCCCCTGCCCCGACTGGAGATGAAACTCGAGAGGCCCCTGGCAACACGAAGGGAAATTGGACTTCTCTGAGGCAACACAAGTGGGCTCTTCAGGTCCCCATTGCAACTTTAGTGGTATCCCGAGTTTCCTGCTCCAACTCGGGAAAACCT
Organism: Connochaetes taurinus; assembly: GCA_006408615.1. NCBI lineage: Eukaryota > Metazoa > Chordata > Mammalia > Artiodactyla > Bovidae > Connochaetes > Connochaetes taurinus. The sequence goes on along the minus strand of SJXO01003633.1, from coordinate 43,109 downwards.
AGGAAATTCTCCCCTCCACGTGAGATGAGGTTCTTTTCCACTGCAGCATCTCAAGAGAAATCCCACTTTCCCTCTTGAGCCTCGAAAGGTTACCTGAAGCCCTTTATGCAACTCCAAATGTTCCCCAATATACCCATCTCCACTCGAGAGGAACACCGAGTTTCCCGCCACCACTCAAGAAGAGCCCTGTTTTCTCTTCCTCATCTCAAGGGGGCTTGACTCTTTTCACGCAACTCAAGGGGGCCCAGAGGTCCCCATCAGCCCTCAAGATGAAACCCGAGTTTCTCACCACAACTCGAGGAGAGTCCCGTATTTCCCACCTCATCTGGAAATGAGGGCCCATTCCCTGCTTCAACTCAAGACAAATCTCAACTTCCCCTCACACCACAAGAAGAGGCCTGTCTCACCAATTGAATCTCGAGTGGAACCCCATGGATCCTGCTGCAAGGGAAAATTACACCGAGTTCCTCCTCAGCTCGAGATTTCTGGGGTTCACCCCAGTGGATCTCGGGTAATTGGAAGAGGAAATGGTGTCAGCAATTAGGAAAAAATTATTTATTTAAAGATATAACGAGAGATTAGAAGAGAATAGTGTAGTAGAGAAAAATGGGCTGAGATTCCTTGGTCTACACAAGAAGCCAATAATGTTCTGAGACAAGGAACTTTCACTGTCTATGTTAGGCCACGGTGCTCTCCAGGTCTCCCAAAGGAGCGGAGTCACAAAGCGCCTCCCCATTTGGGTCTTAGAAGCCCAGGCAAAATTAGTAGACATGGCGAGACTTTATGTTCCAGACTGGAATTCAGCCTGAAAATGAGAGGGAGGGAATGGGAGAAAGAGAGAGAGAGAGAATTGACATGGAGGGAGCCAGATTTCCATGAAAATGGTCCATCTCTATATTTTCCAAGAAAGCTTTTATACTTTAAGTTGTACATAGAGATCAGTGGATAATACAAAGCCATGCAGGGTCAGCAGCCCTGACCCTTATTGAGACCAGGCTTTCTCTCTGCATACTTAGCTGTATACACAGGTCTTAGGGGATTTATATCATCTTCTGGCCAGGAGGCCTGTTAGTATTTTATGGCCCTTTTCTGATAAGGGTCTGTCAACCAGAAAACTCATTTGCCTTAAAAGTGTTGTTCTTACTAAAGTCTGGTGCCACTCTCAGAAAGCACTAATTAAGGTTACATTCTTACATAGGAAGGATACACAATTTATAACAAGGAAGGAGGAGTACAGTGATTTGTAACAAAGAGGAAATTCATTAACTCAAAAGTCTAGTATTGCTAACATCAAAACTGCTATATTCCTTTTTCTATATACCAATTACATTGATTAATATCCTCCAGGTTCCTAAAAGATAAAGGATATGGAGGCCTGGCAATCATTAACTCAACAATGAAACCCTTCACCAATATAATTCTTAGCCCATTTTCAAAAGGCTCTATATCTTTAAGATGTTTTAAGCTTCGTGCCTCTCGCGGCTGGGGGGCTGTAAACAATCACATGCCTGGTTGTAAAAGTCTGGGTAAACCTGTCAGGCAAGTGAGAGAGCCATCAGAGCAGTTTGAGCTGAGACACTACTTTTATATGCAGGAGACTGATAACTGGACTCTAAGTTAACTTTTTCCAGAGAAAGGTGGTCGGGGATTGCCCTCTGTTAACGTCATAGGAGTCAGTGAAGGTCATAAAATAATAAGACAGACAGATTCTGGTTTTGGGGTAGATGCTCAAGTAGTCCCAGGGGGGCCCATTGAAGCCTGATCCCACCTTTGCATGTCAGGCCCCTTCCTCATGAGCTTTGCCATGGGTGGGATTCCCCATGCTGGTTCCCAACATGAGATAAGTCCTGATTTCCCTGCACCAGCTCCAGGGGAACACCGAGCATACCCTTATAATATGATGGAAGGCCTGATGCCCATGCTGATCCTCTTGAAAATACCCCGATGCCCCACCTGAACACGACAGGAGGCCTGATCCCCATTTGACAACTCGAGAGGAAAGGAGAGTTCCCTGCCTCAACACCAAATGAGACCTGACTCCCTAGTTGAACCTTGAGAGGAAGCCCAAGATCCCATGTCGCCGCCGGAGAGGAACATTGAGTTTCCCGACTGAACTATAAACACAGCCCTATTTACCGGCAGCAACTCGAGAGGAATCCTGACATGCCCCTCACCACTCGAAAAGAGACCTGACTTCTCCGAGGCAAGACATGCGGGTCCCCGAGGTCCCCATCACAACTCGAGAGGAACCTCAAGTGTCCCGCCATAACTTGAGAAAAACCACGAGATTCTCCCTCTCAACGCAAGATGAGGCCTGTTTCCAGAGCAGAGTCTCGAGAGGAATCCCATGTTCCCTCCTGAAACACGAAAGGGTACTGGACACACTTTCTGCAACTTCAGAATTTCCTTGAGAGACCAGTCCCACGCGAGAGGAACACCGAATTTCATGCCACAATTCAAGGAGAGCCCCTTTTTCCCCCTCCTCAGTTCGAGACGAGGTTCAATTCCCCTGCTTCATCAGGAAAGGGATCGCAAGGTTCCTCTGGCACCTCAAGAGGAGCCCAGTCTCACCTTGAAACTCGAGCGTGTCCCCGGGAGTCATGCCTCAATTCAAAAAGACCCGGATTTCCTCATCCACTTCAGATAAGCCTGATTCCCCTGCCCTGACTCGACTGGAACCCCGAGTATCGACTCAAAACACGAAAGGAGCTGTGATAGCCCTGTTGCACTTTGACAAATAGCCACATATCCCTACATCAACTCGACAGGAAACCTGACATCCCTTTGACATCCCAAAAGGAAAGCGTGCCGGGAGCCAGCATGAGGAATTCCACCCGTGACAAGGTCATGCGGCAAGAGCTCTGATGGCAAGGCTAATCAGACCTCAGGTTTTCCCCCTGGAATTTCCTGAGCATCCACCCCCCAAAAATAAGAATCTGCCTGCTTTTCCACTCTTCTGACATTCTCTGGAAAAAGTCAATTCAGGGCTTTCGTCTTCTCCATTTGAAAGAGTGTTTCAATCCAAAAACCCCTCTGATGGCTTTCTAGCCTGCCTGCAGGACTCGTACAGCTGCGCATGTGATTGTTTGAGGCCTCCTGACCGCAGGAGGCTCAGGAAGCTTAAAACATCCTAGGAATGTAGGGGCTTCCGAGGAGTCAGAATCATTAGAATAGGATTGATTAAAGGTTTCATTTGTTGAGCCAATATTTGCTGCCAAATTTTCATATCCTTTATTTTTAGATATAGTTGGTATATAGAAAAACAAGTAGTAGACCTGATATTAGCAACATTAGATCTTTGAGTTAAGTATCTTCTTTGTTATAACCCACTGCACCTTTGTTCTATAGAGATGTAACTTTAATGCTTTAAGGAGATGCAGATTAAAGAAAAACACTTCAGGGGAAACGAGATTAACATTCATTAAGAAAGAGAGCCAAAAAAGTGTTAGCAAGCCTCCTGGCCAGAAGATAATGTAAATCACCTGAGACCTTTTGTATACAAAAAGATATACAGAAAGAGTCTGGGCTGCTAACACTACATAATTTTGTATTACCCATTGATCTCTATGTTTTATTATAAGTATAAAAGGCCTTCTGAACAATAAAGGACCAGACCAGTTTCTCGGACTAGTCTCTTGGCCTTGTTTCTTGGGAATCTGGCTCCCCCCCCACCCCGTGTCTCTCTCTCTTTCCTCTTTTCCCTTTTTCTCCCTCTGTCCCTTGACTTAATTTCAGGCTGAATTTCCATCTGGGGCGCAGAAGCTCGCCAAGTCTACTTACTTGCCCTGGCTGTTAAGACCTGCGTGAAAGGGAGCCTAAGGCGAGGCACCCTTAGACATTCAAGTGGGCACCAGCAGCCCAACATAGATGGTGCAAATTCCTTGTCTGGAATTTTATTGGTCTCCCGCATAATCCAAGCTATTCAGCCCTCTTTCTCCACTTAATCTTGCTACTACACTGTTGTTTCTTAATCTAATCTAATAACTATAAATAAATAAGTCCTTCTCACGCCAACGCCATCCACCCTTTGAATTCCCTGGATCCACTGGGGCTGGACCCCGGCAAAAGTGGAGTTCCAAGTCTCCACACCAGATGAGGCCTGACTCACTTGTTGAAACTCCATAGGAACCCGAGATCCATGTCAGCACTGGAGAGGAACCCTGAGGTTCCAGCCTCAACTTCAGATGAGGCCTTATACCCCTGCCATGACTGAAGAGGAAACCTGAGAGGCACCTCGCAACGCACATGTAGACTGGACTTTCTTGAGGCAACACGAGCAGGCCCCAGAGGTCCCTGTCACAACTCAAGAGGAATCCCACGTTTCCTGCAGCAACATGAGAAAACCCAGGGGATTCTCCCCTCCACGCGAGATGAGGCCCTTTCCGCTGCAGCTTAGCGAGAGTAATCCCTCCTTGTTTCTTGAGCCTCAAAAGGGTACTTGACGCCCTTTATGTAACTCAAGAAATTCCCCAACATACTCGTCTCCACTCAAGAGGAACACAAAGTTTCCCGCCACCACTTAAGAAGAGCCCCGTTTTCCCCTCATCTCAAGGAGGCTTGACTCCCTTCAAGCAACTCAAGGGGGCCCAGAGGTCCCTGTCAACCCTCGAGATGAATCCAGAGTTTCTCACCACAACTCTAGGAGAGTCCTGTGGTTCCTACCTCAAAAGGGGATGAAGACCAATTCCTTGCTTCAACTCAAGAAGAAACCTAACTTCCCCTCACACCACAAGAAGAGGCCTGTCTCACCTGTTGAATCTCGACTGGAACCCCACAGATTCCAATACAAGGAAAAAGGACGCCGAGTTCCCACTCATCTCGAGATAAGTCCTGATTCCCCTGCACCGGCTCCAGGGTAACACCGAATATCCCCTCACAACATGATGGGATGCCTGACACACTTGCTGATCCTATTGAAAAAGCCCAAATCCCACACCTGAAAGCGACTGGAGGCCTGAACCCTGTTTGGCAATTCGAGAGGAAAGCAGAGTTCCGTGCCTCAACAACAGATGAGGCCTGATTCCCTAGTTGAAACTTGAGAAGAAGCCCAAGATCCCTGTCGCCGCCGCAGAGGAACACTGAGTTTCCTGAACGTCCGACTGAACTCCACCTACAGCCCTATTTGCCAGCAGCGACCCAAGAGCAATTTCGACGTGCCCCTCACCACTGGAAGAGACCTGACTTCTTGGAGGCAATACTGGTGGGTCCCTGAGGTCTCCGTCACAACTTGAGAGGAACCTCAAGCGTCCCACCAAAACTCGACAAAAATCACGACATTCTCCCCCTCAATGTGAGATGAGGCCTTTTTCCAGAGCAATGTCTTGAGCAGAAACCCACTTTCCCTCCTGAAACGCGAAAGTGTACTGGACACCCTTTCTGCATCTCCCAAGTTTCCCCGAGATACCCATCCCTTCGCAAGAGGAACACCGAGTTTCAAGCCACAATTCAAGGAGAGCCCCTTTTTTTCCGCTCCTCAACTCGAGACAAGGGTTGATTCCCCTGCTTAATAGGGAAAGGAATCCTGAGGCACTTTCACAGCTCAAGTAGAGCCTGGTCTTACCTTGAAACTCCAGTGCGTCCCAGGGAGTCGAGCCTCAATTTGAAAAGACCCCAATTTCCCCATCCACTCCAGATAAGCCTGATTCCTCTGCCCTGACGCGACTGGAACCACCAGTGTCGACTCAAAACACAAAGGGAGGTGTGACAGCCCCATGGCACCTTGAGAAATAGCCCCCATCCCTACGTCAATTCGACAGAAAGCCTGAGACCCCTTTGAAACCCCGAGTGGAAACCAGAGTTCCAAGTCTCCACACGAGACGAGGCCTGACTCCCCTGTTAAAACTCCATAGGAACTTGAGATCCATGTCAGCACTGGAGAGCAACAATGAGGTTCCAGCCTCAACACCAGATGAGGCCATATGCCTCTGCCCCGAATGGAGAGGAATCCCAAGAGGCCCCTCACAACTCGAATGCAGACTGAACTGTCCTGAGGCAATGCAAGCGGGCCCCTGAGGTCACCATTACAACTCGAGAGATACCCTGAGTTTCCTGCCACAACTCGAGAAAACCCAGGAGATTCTCACCTTCACACGAGATGAGGCCTTTTCTGCTGCCATGTCGTGAGAGAAATCCCACCTTCCTCTTGATCCTCAGAAGAGTACTTGTCGTCCTTTACGCAACTCAAGAAGTTTCCCAACATACCCGTCTCCACTCAACTAGAACACCAAGTTTCCCAGAACCACTCAAGAAGAGCCCTGTTCCCCCCCCGCCATCTCAGGGAGGCTTGACTCCCTTCAGGAAACTCAAGGGAGCCCAGAGGTCCCCATTAACCTTCGAAATGAAATCCGAATTTCCTGCCACAACTCGAGAAGAGCCCCGTGGTTCCCACCTCATCTGGAGATGAGGGCCCATTCCCTGCTTCAACTCAAGATGAATCCCAATATCCCCTCACACCACATGAAGAAGCCTCTCTCACCTATTGAATCCCAGTGCAACTCCCAGGATTCTGCTACAAGGAAAAAGAACACTGAGTTCCCCCTCAGCTCAAGATAAGTCCTGATTCCCCTGTGCTGTCTACAGGAGAACACCTAATAACCCCTCACAACATGATAGGAGGCCTGACAACCCTGCTGATCATCCTGAAAAAGCCCAAATTCCTTGCCTGAACATGACAGGAGGCCTGATCACCATTTGACAACTCGAGAGGAAAGCAAAGGTCCATGCCTCAACACCAGATGAGGCCTGACTCCCTAGTTGAACCTTGCGAGGAAGCCCGAGATCCCTGTCGCCGCCAGGGAGGAAAACTGAGTTTCCCAACTGAACTCAAGAGATGGCCCTATTCGCCAGCAGTGACTCAAGAGAAATCCACACGTGTCCCTCGCAACTCGAAAAGAGACCTGACTTCTCAGAGGCAAGAAGAGCCTATCCCTGAGGTCCCCGTCACAACTCGAAAGGAACACCAAGCCTCCCATCGCAGTAGAGAAAAACCACGAGATTCTCCTGCTCAAAGCGAGATGAGGCCCTTTTCCAGAGCAGTGTCTGGAGAGGAATCCCACATTCCCTCCTGAAACGTGATATAGTACTGGACACCCTTTATGTCACCCAGAGAGTCTCCCAAGATAAACTTCCCCACTCGAGAAGAACACCGAGATTCAGGCCACAACTCAAGAAGAGCCCAATTTTCCCCCTCCTCAACTCGAGACAAGGGTATATTTCCCTGCTTCATCGGTAAAGGAATCCCGAGGTTCCTGTCACACCTCAAGAGGAGGCTGGCCTCACTTTGAAACTCGAGTGCGTCCCTGCGAGTCCTGCCTCAATTGGAAGAGACCCCAATTTCCCCATGCACGCCAGATAAGCCTGATTCCCCTGCACATACTCGACTGGAACCCCGAGTATCGACTCAAAACATGAAGGGAGGTGTGACAGCGCTGTGGCACCTTGAGAAATAGCCCCAGATCCCTATGTCGACTCGACAGGAACGCTGACACTGCTTTGGCACCTCTAAAGAAAAGTGGAGTTCCAAGTCTCCACATGAAACGAGGCCTGATTCCCCTGTTGAAACTCCATAGGAATGCCGAGATCCATGTCAGCATGGAGAGGAACCCTGAGGTTCCAGCCACAAATTCCAGATGAGGCCCTATGGCTCTGCCCCAACTGGAGAGGAACCCTGAGAGGCTCCTCGCAACTCAAACAGAGCCTGGACTTTCCTGAGGCAACACAAATGGGCCATTGAGGCCCCCGTCGCAACTTGAGAGGTACCCCAAGTTTCCTGCCACAACTCGAGAAAACCCAGGAAATTCTCTCGTCCACACGAGATGAGGCCCTTTTCTGCTGCAGTGTCACGAGAGAAATCCCACCTTCCCTCTTGAGCCTCAAAAGGGTATTTGACGCTCTTTATGCAATTCAAGAAGTTCCCCCCACTTACCCGTCCCCGCTTGAGAGGAACACCGAGTTTCCTGCCACCACTCAAGAAGAGCCCCGTTTTCCTCTCTCACCTCGAGATGACGGTCCATTCCCCTTCTTCATCTGCAATGGAATCCCAACGTTCCCGTCGCACCTTAAGAGGAGGCCTGTCTCACCTTAAAATTCGAGGGGAACTCCAAGGGTCGTGCCACCAATTGAAAGCACACCGATGTCCCCATCCACTCGGCATAAGGCCTGATTCCCCTGCAGCGACTGGAATGTCACCCAGAGTATCAACTCACAACCAAAATCGAGGCCTCAGAGCCCCATGGCACCTCTAGAAATAGCCCCAGATCCCTACCTCAACTCGACGGTAGGCCTGACACCACTTTTACATCTCAAGAAAGAAGTGGAGTTCCATGCCCCAACACGAGACAACGTCTGACTCCCCAGTGGAATCTCCTTAGGAACCCCATGATCCATGTTAGAACTGGAGAGGAACTCTGAGTTTCCCACTTCAACTAGAGAAGAGGGCCTGGACCCTGGCACCAACTCAAGAGGAATCCCGATAGACCCCTCACAACTCGAAAGGATTCCTGATTTCCCAGAGACAACATGAGAGGCTCCTTCAGGTCCCCGTCACAACTCGAGGAAACCCAAACTTCCTGCCACAACTCGAGAAACACCTTGAGATTCTGCCCTCAATGTGAATTGAGGCCTGATTCCCCTGCTGTGACTCCAGAGCAAACCTGCACTCCCCCTAGCAACTCTAATGAAGACTTGAGTTTTTTGAGTCAGGGGGAGCAGGACACTGAGGTCCCTGTCACAACTCGAGAGGAACCCCAAGCTTCCCGCTGCAACTCGAGACAAACCATGAGTTTCCCCCGTCAATGCGAGATGAGGCCTTTTGTCCTGCAGAGCCTAGAGAGCAATGCCGAGTTTCCTCTCAAAACTGGAGAGGAGGCTTGACTCCCTGCATGCAACTCAAGGGGGCCCAGAGGTCCCTGTCACCCCTGGAAAAGAAACCTGATTTTCCCGACACAACTCAAGGAGAGCCCCGTGGTTCCCACCTCATCTGGAGATGAGAGCCCATTCCCTGATTCAACTCAAGAGCGATCCCAACTTCCTGTCACGCCACAAGAAGAGGCTGTTCTCAGCTATTGAATCTCAAGTGGAACCCTGTGGATCCTGCTGCAAGGAAAAAGGACATCGAGTTCCCCCTCAGCTTGAGATAAGTCCTGATTCCACTGCACCGGCTCCAATGGAACACCGAGTATCCCCTCAGAACATGGTGGGAGGCCTGAGTCCAATGCTGATTCTCTTGAAAAAGCCAAAAATTCCCCATGTGGACTCGACAGTAGGCCTGACACTCCTTTGACAACTGGAGAAAAAAGCAGAGTTTCGTGACTCCCCACCAGATGAGGCCTGACTCCCTAGTTGAACCTTGAGAGGAAGCCTGAGATCCCTGTCACCACTGGTGAAGAACACTGTTTCCCGACTGAACCTAGACATGGCCCTACTCGCCGGCAGCGACTTGAGAGGAATCCCGACGTCCCCCTCGCCACTCAAAAAGAGACCTGACTTTTCTGAGGCAAGACGAGCGGGTCCCTGAGGTCCCCATCGCAACTCGAGAGGAACCCCAAGCTTCTCGCCACAACTCGAGAAAACCACTAGATTCCACCATCAACGCAAGATAATGCCCTTTGTTCCTACATAGCCTAAAGGGCAATCACGAGTTCCCTCTCAAAACTGGAGAGGAGGCTTGTCTCCCTGCATGCAACACATGGGGGCCCAGAGGTCCCCATCATCCCTCAAGATGAAACCCGAGTTTCCCACCACAACTCGAGGAGAGCCCTGTGTTTCTCATCTCATCTGGAGATGAGGGCCCATTCCCTGCTTCAACTCAAGACGAATCCCAATTTCCCCTCACACGGCAAGAAGAGGCCTTTCTCACCTATTGAATCTCAAGTGGAAACTCGTGTATCCTGCTGCAAGGAAAAAGGACACCGAGTTCCCCCTCAGCTAGAGATAAGTCCTGATTTCCCTTTGCTGGCTCCAATGGAACACTGAGTATCCCCTCACAACATGATTGGAGGCCTGAGTCCACTGCTGATTCTCTCAAAAAAGACCAAATTCCTGGCCTGAACTCGACAGGAGGCCTGAAACCCGTTTGACAAGTAGAGAGGAAAGCAGACTTCTGTGACTCCCCACCAGACGAGGCCTCACTTCCTAGTTGAACCTTGATAGGAAGCTCGAGATCCCTGTCGCAGCTGGAGAGGAACACTGAGTTTCCTGACTGAACTCAGTTCAGTTCAGTGGCTCAGTCATGTCCGACTCTTTGCGACCCCCATGAATCGCAGCACGCCAGGCCTCCCTGTCCATCACCAACTCCCGGAGTTCACTCAGACTCACGTCCATCGAGTCAGTGATGCCATCCAGCCATCTCATCCTCTGTCGTCCCCTTCTCCTCTTACCCCCAATCCCTCCTACCATCAGAGTCTTAACCAATGAGTCAACTCTTCGCATGAGGTGGCCAAAGTACTGGAGTTTCAGCTTTAGCATCATTCCTTCCAAAGAAATCCCAGGGCTGATCTCCTTCAGAATGGATTGGTTGGAACTCCTTGAAGTCCAAGGATATCACAAGAATCTTCTCCAACACCACAGTTCAAAAGCATCAATTCTTTGGCGTTCAGCCTACTTCACAGTCCAACTCTCCCATCCATACATGACCACAGGAAAAACCATAGCCTTGACTAGATGGACTTTAGTTGGCAAAGTAATGTCTCTGCTTTTGAATATGCTATCTAGGTTGTTCATAACTTTTCTTCCACGGAGTAAGCATCTTTTAATTTCATGGCTGCAATCACCATCTGCAGTGATTTTGGAGCCCAGAAAAAATAAAGTCTGATACTGTTTCCACTGTTTCCCCATCTATTTCCCATGAAGTGATGGGACTGGAAGCCATGATCTTTGTTTTTTGAATGTTGAGTTTAAGCCAACTTTTTTGCTCTCCTCTTTCACTTTCACCAAGAGGCTTTTTAGTTCCTCTTCACTTTCTGCCATAAGGGTGGTGTCATCTGCATATCTGAGGTTTTTGATATTTCTCCCAGCAATCCTGATTGCAGCCTATGTTTCTTCCACTCCAGAGTTTCTCATGACGTACTCTGTATAAAAGTTAAATAATCAGGGTGATAATATACAGCCTTTACGAACTCCTTTTCCTATTTGGAACCAGTCTGTTGTTCCATGTCAAGATCTAACTGTTGCTTCCTGATCTGCATACAGATTTCACAAGAGTCAGGTTAGGTGGTCTGGTATTCCCATCTCTTTCAGAATTTTCCATAGTTTATTGGGATCCACACAGTCAAAGGCTTTGACATAGTCAATAAAGCAGAAATATATGTTTCTCTGGAACTCTCCTGCTTTTTCCGTGATCCACCAGATGTTGGCAATCTGAACTCTGGTTCCTCTTTCTTTTCTAAAACCAGCATGAACATCAGGAAGTTCCTGTTCACATACTGCTGAAGCCTAGCTTGGAGGATTTTGAGCATTACTTTACTAGCATGTGAGATGAGTGCAATGGTGCGGTAGTTTGAGCATTCTTTGGCATTGCCTTTCTTTGGAATTGGAATGAAAACTGACATTTTCCAAGTCCTGTGGCCATTGCTTAGTTTTCCAAATTTGCTGGTATATTGAGTGCAGCACTTTCACAGTATCGTCTTTCAGAATTTGAAATAGCTCAACTGGAATGCCATCACCTCCACTAGCTTTGGTCATAGTGATGCTTTCTAAGGCCCACTTGACTTCACATTCCAGGATGTCTGGCTCTAGATGAGTGATTACACCACCGTGATTATCTGGGTCATGAAGATCTTTTCTGTATAGTTCTTCTGTGTATTCTTGCCACCTCTTCTTAATATCTTCTGCTTCTGTTAGGTCCATAACATTTCTGTAATTTTTCGAGCCCATCTTTGCATGAAATGTTCCCTTGGTATCTCTAATTTTCTTGATGAGATCTCTAGTCTTTCACATTCTGTTGTTTTCCTCTATTTCTTTGCATTGATCACTGAAGAAGGCTTTCTTTTCGCTTCTTGCTATTCTTTGGAACTCTGCATTCAGATGCTTATATCTTTCCTTTTCTCCTTTGTTTTTCGCCTCTCTTCTTTTCACACCTATTTGTAAGGCCTCCCCAGAGAGCCATATTGCTTTTTTGCATTTGTTTTCCATGGGGATGATCTTGATCCTTGCCTCCTGTACAATGTCATGAACCTCAGTCCATAGTTCATCAGGGACTCACATCTAGGCCCTTAAATCTATTTCTCACTTCCACTGTATAATCATAAGGGATTTGATTGAGGTCATACCTGAATGGTCTGGGGTTTTTCCCTACTTTCTTCAATTTGTGTCTGAATTTGGTAATAAGGAGTTCATGATCTGAGCCACAGTCAGCTCCTGATCTTGTTTTTGTTGACTGTGTAGAGCTTCTCCATCTTTGGCTGCAAAGAATATAATCAATCTGATTTTGGTGTTGACCATCTGGTGATGTCCATGTGTAGAGTCTTCTCTTGTGTTGTTGGAAGAGGGTGTTTGCTATGACCAGAGTATTTTCTTTGCAAAACTCTATTAGTCTTTGTCCTGCTTCATTCCACATTCCAAGGCCAAATTTGCCTGTTACTCCAGGCGTTTCTTGACTTTCTACTTTTGCATTCCAGTCCCCTATAATAAAAAGGACATCTTTTTTGGGTTTTAGTTCTAAATGGTCTTGTAGGTCTTCATAGAACCGTTCAACTTCAGCTTCTTCAGCATTACTGGTTGGGGCATAGACTTGGATTATTGTGATATTGAATGGTTTGTCTTGGAAATGAACAGAGATCACTCTGTCGTTTTTGAGATGCATCCAAGTACTGCATTTTAGACTCTTTTGTTGACCATGATGGCTACTCCATTTCTTCTGAGGGATTCCTGCCCTCAATAGTAGGTATAATGGTCCTCTGAGTTAAGTTCACCCATCCCAGTCCATTTTAGTTCACAGATTCCTAGAATTTCGACGTTCCCTCTTGCCATCTCTTGTTTGACCACTTCCAATTTGCCTTGATTCATGGGCCTGACATTCCAGGTTCCTATGCAATATTGCTCTTTACAGCATCGGACCTTGCTTCTATCACCAGTCACATCCACAGCTGGGTATTGTTTTTGCTTTGGCTCCATCCCTTCATTCTTTCTGGAGTTATTTCTCCATTGTTAGAGCTTCTCCATCTTTGGCTGCAAAGAATATAATCAATCTGATTTTGGTGTTGACCATCTGGTGATGTCCATGTGTAGAGTCTTCTCTTGTGTTGTTGGAAGAGGGTGTTTGCTATGACCAGAGTATTTTCTTTGCAAAACTCTATTAGTCTTTGTCCTGCTTCATTCCACATTCCAAGGCCAAATTTGCCTGTTACTCCAGGCGTTTCTTGACTTTCTACTTTTGCATTCCAGTCCCCTATAATAAAAAGGACATCTTTTTTGGGTTTTAGTTCTAAATGGTCTTGTAGGTCTTCATAGAACCGTTCAACTTCAGCTTCTTCAGCATTACTGGTTGGGGCATAGACTTGGATTATTGTGATATTGAATGGTTTGTCTTGGAAATGAACAGAGATCACTCTGTCGTTTTTGAGATGCATCCAAGTACTGCATTTTAGACTCTTTTGTTGACCATGATGGCTACTCCATTTCTTCTGAGGGATTCCTGCCCTCAATAGTAGGTATAATGGTCCTCTGAGTTAAATTCACCCATCCCAGTCCATTTTAGTTCACAGATTCCTAGAATTTCGACGTTCCCTCTTGCCATCTCTTGTTTGACCACTTCCAATTTGCCTTGATTCATGGGCCTGACATTCCAGGTTCCTATGCAATATTGCTCTTTACAGCATCGGACCTTGCTTCTATCACCAGTCACATCCACAGCTGGGTATTGTTTTTGCTTTGGCTCCATCCCTTCATTCTTTCTGGAGTTATTTCTCCACTGGTCTCTGGTAGCGTGTTGGGCACCTACTGACCTGGAGAGTTGCCCTTTCAGTATCTTCTCATTTTGCCTTTTCATACTGTTCATGGGGTTCTCAAGGCAAGAATACTGAAGTGGTTTACCATTCCCTTCTCCAGTGGACCACATTCTGTCAGACCTCTCCACCATCACCCTCCCATCCTGGGTTGCCCCATGGGCATCATTTAGTTTCATTGAGTTAGACAAGGTGTGACCTTAGTGTGATTAGATTGACTAGTTTTCTGTGAGTATGGTTTCAGTGTGTCTGCCCTCTGATGCCTTCTTGCAACACCTACCATCTTACTTGGGTTTCTCTTACCTTGAGCATGGGGTATCTCTTCACGGCTGCTCCAGCAAAGCGTAGCAGCTGCTCCTTACCTTGGACCAAGGGTATCTCCTCACCTTCTTGACCTTCAATGTGGGGTAGCTCCTCTAGGCCCTCCTGTGCCTGCGCAGCCACCACACCTTGGGCATGTGGTTGCTCCTCCCTGCCACCGCCCCTGACCTCGAATTCATGGTAGGTCCTCTCAGCCGTTCCTGCATTGTCACAGCGTGGCACGCTTGGCCACTGCCCCTGACCTTGGACGTCAGGTAACTCCTCTTGGTCGCTGCCCTTTGGGCATGGGTCCTCACGGCTTCTGCCCCTGACTTCGGACGTGGGGTAGCTCCTCTCGGCCACTGTCACAGCCAACCTCGCTTAGTGCACTGGTTGCAACCACTCGCGCTCTGTGTGCCGGTCGCAGCCGCCCTGACTGAACTCTAGACATGGCCATATTTGCAGGCAGTGACGCGAGAGGAATCCCCACGTGCCCCTCACAACTTGTACTGAGACCTGACTTCTTTGAGGCAAGATAGGAGGGTCCCTGATGTCCCATTACAACTTGAGAGGAACCCCAAGCTTCCCACCGCAACTCGAGATTCTCCTGTCACCAAGTCCCCCTTCAGCTCAAGATAAGTCCTGGTTCCCCTGCACCGGCTCCAGTGGAATACCAAGTATCCCCTCACAACATGGTGGGACTCCCCTGCTGATCCCCTTGAAAAATCCCAAATTTCCCGCATGAACTCAACAAGAGGCCTGTCACCCCTTTGACAACTCGAGTGGAAAGCAAAGTTCCAGGCTTCAACACCAGACGAAGCCTGACTCCCTAGCTGAACCTTGATAGGAAGCCCGAGATCCCTGTTGCCACCAGAGAGGACACTGAGTTTCCCGACTGAACTCTGGACACGGCCCTATTCTCTGGCAGTGACTTGAGAGGAATCCCGACATGCCCCTCGCCACTCGAAAGGAGACCTCACTTCTCTGAGGCAAGACAAGTGGGTCCCTGAGGTTCCCATCGCAACTTGACAGGAATCATAAGCTTCCGTTTGCAACTAGAGAAAAACCAGGAGATTCTCCCCCTCACCGCGAGATGAGGTCCTTTTCCAGAGCACTGTCTTGAGAGCAATCCCAGGTTTCCTCCTGAAATGCAAAAAGGTACTGGACACACTTTAGCAACTCAGGAAGTTCCAGAGATACCCATCCCCACTTGAGAGGAACACCTAGTTTCCGGCCACAACTCAAGAAGAGCCCCGTTTTCCCCCTGCTCACCTTGAGACGAGGGTCGGTTCTCCTGCTTCATCAGGAAAAGAATCCCGAGGTTTTCATCGCACCTCAAGAGGAGGCAGGTCTCACTTTGAAATTCTATCACATCCCCGGGAGTCATGCCTCAATTCAAAAAGACCCCAATTTCCCCATCCACTCCAGATAAGCCTGATTGCCCTGCACTGACTCGACTGGAACCCCGAGTATTGACTCAAAACACGACGGGAAGTGTGACAGCCCTGTGGCCCCTCGAGATGTAGCCCCAGATCCCTACTTCAACTCGACGAGAGACCTGACACCCCTGTGACACCGCGAGCGGAAAGCAGAGTTCCATGTCTCCACACAAGACGAGGCCTGACTCCCCTGTTGAAACTCCATAGGAACCACGAGATCCATGTCAGCACTGGAGAGGAACCCTGAGCTTCCCTCCTCAACTCTAAATGAAGCCCTAGTCCCCAGCATCAACTCAAGAGGAATCCCGAGAGGCCCCTCACAATTCAAAAGGATTCCTGACTTTCCAGAGAAAACATGAGAGGCTCCCTCAGGTACCTGTCGCAATTCGAGGGAACCCAAACCTCCTGTCACAACTCAAGAAGAACCTTAAGATTCCCCCTTCAATATGAATTGAGGCCTGATTCCCCTGTTGTGACTCTAGAGCAACTCCACACTCCCCCTCACAACTCGAATGGAGACTTGAGTTCCCTGAGGCAACAGAAATGGTTGCCTGAGTTCCCTGTGCTACCTGGAGAGGAATCCCAAGCCTCCCACCACAACTCGAGACAAACCATGATATTCCCCCATCAACACGAGATGGGGCCCTTTGTTCCTGCAGTTCCTAGACAGCAATCCCGAGTTCCCTCTCAAAACTTGAGAAGAGGCTTGACTTCCTGCATTTAATTCAAGGGGGCCCAGAGGTCCCCATCACCCCTTGAGATGAATCCCAGTTTCCTACCAACACTCAAGGAGAGCCCCGTGGTTCCCAACTCATCTGGAGATGAGGGCCCATTCCCTGCTTCAACTCAAGATGAATCCCAACTTCCCCTCACACCACAAGAAGAGGCCTGTCTCAGCTATTGAATCTCGAGTGGAACCCCGTGGATTCTGCTGCAAGGAAAAAGGACACCGAGTTCCCCTTCAGCTTGAGATAAGTCCTGATTACCTTGCTCCAGCTCCAATGGAACACAGAGTATACCCTCACAACATGATGGGAGGCCTGACTCCCGTACAGATCCTCTTGGAAAAGCCCAATTTCCCTGCCTGAACTTGACAGGAGGCCTGACATCTCTTTGACAACTCGAGCCGAAAACAGAGGTCAGTGCCTCAACACCACACGAGGCCTGACTCACTAATTGAACCTTGATAGGAAGCCCAAGATCCCTGTCGCCAAGGGGAAAGGAACACTGAGTTTCCTGACTGAACTCTAGACATGGCCCTATTCACCGGCAGTGACTTGAGAGGAATACTTATGTGCCCCTCACGTAAGTCAGGACTCTGACTTCTCTAAGGCAAGATGAGTGGGTCTCTGAGGTCCCCGTCACACCTCAAGAGGATCCCCAACTTCCCACCACAACTGGAGAAAAACCATGAGATTCCCCCATCATCACCAGATGAGGCCCTCCTTTTCCTGGTAGGCCTAGAGAGCAATCCCGAATTCCCTCTCAAAACTCCATAGGAAGAGTGACTCCATTTAGGCTACTCAAAGGGATCCAAGAGATACCAGTCGGAAGTTAATCGGAGAGCAGAGTCCTTTGCTTCAACTCAAGACGACGCCTGATTCCCCAGTTGAAACTTGAACTAAACCCCAAGGTCCCTGTCGCCCCTGGAGAGAAACCCAGACTTTCTGGACACAAGTCTAGATGAGACATATTTCCCTTGCTGTGACTTGAGAGGAATCCCGAGTTGCCCGTCACAACTCACCATGAGACCTGACTTCACTGAAGCAATGCGAGCGGGGCCCTGAGGTCCTCGTCGTAGCTCAAGAGCAACCCCAAACTTTGCACCAAGCCTCAGGAAAAGCCATGGGATTCTCCCCTCCACACGAGATGAGGTCCTTTTACACTGCAGGGTTTGCAAAGAAATTCCACATTCCCTCTGGAAACTCGAAAGGGTACTTGACACCCTTTATGAAACTCCAGAAGTTTCCCAAGATACTCATCCCCATTCGAGAGGAATGCTGAGTTTCCCGCCAGAATTCAAGAAGAGCCCCGTTTAACCATCTGCAACTCGAGATGAGAGTAGATTCCCCTGCTTCATCTGGAAAGGAATACCGACGTCCCCATTGCACCTCAAGAGGAGACTGTTCTCACCTTGAACCTTTAGAGGAACCCAGGGATCTTGCCACAATTCAAAATACATGGATTTCCCAATGACTCGAAATAAGGCCTGATTCCCTTACAACGATTTGAATGTCATCCCAAGAATCAACTCAGAACATGAAGGGAGGAGTGATACCTAGGTTTCATATTCGAGAAAATCCCCAGGTCCCAAAATCAAGTTGACTAGAGGCCTGAAACCTCTTGTACACCTCTAGAGGAAAGCAGAATTCCATGAATCCACACAAGTCGAGACCTGACTCCCAGTTTGAAACTGCATACACACCCTGAGATCCACGTCAGAACAGGAGAGGTACCCTGCGGTACACGCCTCAACTCGAGATGAGGCCATCTTCCTTTCCACTGACCCCAGAGGAATCCCGAGAGGTCCCTCACAACTCAAAAGTATTCCTAACTTCCCATAGGCACCATGAGAAGCTCCCTGAGGTCACCATCGCAACTTAAGGGAACCCAAAGTTTCCTGATGCAGCTCGAGACTGACCTCGAGATTCCCTTTTCAATATGAATTGAGGCCCGATTCCCTTGCTGTGACTCGAGAGCAATCCCACATTCCCCCTGGCAACTCGATTGGAGACTAGATTTCCCTGAGGCAACACGAGAGGCTACCTGAGTTCCCCATCGAAACTCGAGAGTAACCCCAAACTTCCCGCCACAACTCGAGAAAAACCATGATATTTCCCCGTCATCACGTGGTCGAGGCCCTTCATTTCCTGCAGGGCCTAGAGATCAATCCCAAGCTCTCTCTCAAAACGCCATAGGAGGTTTGACTCCCTTTAGGCCACTCAAAGGGATCCAAGAGATACCCGTCCCAAGTAGAGTGGAGAGCAGAGTTCTTTGCTTCAACTCGAGACAACGCCTGACTCCACAGGTGAACTTTGAATGCAACCCCGAGATCCATGTCGCCAATGGAGAGGAACACGGAGTTTCTGGACAAAAGTCTAGATGAGGCCTATTTCCCCTGCAGTGACTTGAGAGGAATCCTGATGTGCCCATCTCAACTCGAGATGAGACCTGACTTCCCTGAGGCAATGGGAGTGGGACCTGAGGTACTCATCACAACTCGAGAGTACACCAATCTTCTCGCCAAGCCCTGGAAAAAGCCATGGGTTCTCCCCTTATTGCGAGATGAGGCCCTTTCCCACTGCAGTGTCTCAAGAGAAATCCCACTTTCCCTCTTTAAACTCAAAACGGTATGTGACACCCTTTATGCAATTCAAGAAGCTTCCTGACACACCGGTCCTTACTCAAAGGGAACACGGAGTTTCCTGGGACAACTAATCTTAGCCCCTTTTCCCCTCCTTATCTCGAGATGAGGGTTCACTCCCCTGTTTTGTTTGGAAAGGAATCCCGATGTTCCCATCACACATCAAGAGAAGGACAGTCCCATATTGACTGAAACTAGAGAGGAACACTCCTGTGTCGTGCCACAATTCGAGAGATACTGATATCCCCATCCACTCGAGATAAGGAATTATACCCCTGCAATGATTCGAAAGTAAGCCAGAGTGTCAAATCACAACACGAAGGGGCACTGATACCCCGGTTGCATCCTCCAGAAGAAGCCACAGGTTCCAAATACAACTTGCAAGAGCCCTGACACCCCATGAACAACTTGAGAGGCCATCGGATTTCCATGCCTCAAAGCAAAGTGAGACCTGACTTCCCTGTTCAAACTCCACAGAAACCCCAAGATCAATGTCAGAAATGGAGAGGAACCCAGAGGTTCCCGCCTCAACACGAGAAGAGGCCCCATTCATCCCTGCAGCAACGAGAGAGGAATCCCAAAGTGTTCCTCACAACTCGAAAGGAGATCTGACTTCACTGAGGAAACATGAGCAAAGCCCCCAGGTCCCCACGCAACTCGAGAGGAATCCTAAGCTTCCCACCACCACTAGCAAAAAACACGAAATTCTCCCCTCCACGCGGGATGAAGCCCTTTTATGCTGCAGCATTTCCAAAGAAATCCCACGTTCCCTCTCGGAACTCGAAAGGGTACTTGCCACCCTTTATGAAACTCCAGAAGTTTCCTGAGATAACCGTCCCCACTGAAGAGGAACGCTGAGTTTCCCGCCAGAACTCAAGAAGAGCTTCGTTTTCCCCTCCTCAACTCGAGATGAGGATCGATTCCCCTGCTTCATATGGAAAGGAATGCTGACGTCCCCTTCACACGTCAAGAGGAAGCCGTTCTCAACGTGAAACTGGAGAGGAACCTGGACCTATTGCCATATTTCAAAGGAAACTCATTACCTCATCCACTCGAGATAAGGCCTGATTTGAATGTCACCCGGAGAATCAACTCATGACAGGAAAGGTGGACTGATACCCTGGCTGAAAATTCGATAAAAGCACCAGGTCACAAATTGAACTCGACTGGAGGCCTGAAACCTCTCTTAAACCTCGAGAGGAAAGTAGAGTTCCATGAATCTACACAAGTCAAGACCTGACTCCCTGTTTGAAACTGCATACACACCCCGAGATCCACGTCAGAACAGGAGAGGAACCCTGAGGTAACCACCTCAACTCGAGATGAGGCCATCTTCCATTGCACTGACTCTAGAGGAATCCCGAGAGGCCCCTCACAACTCAAAAGTATTCCTGACTTCCCATAGGCACCATGAGAAGCTCCCTGAGGACACCATCACAATTTGAGTGAACCCAAAGTTTCCTGATGCAGCTCGAGACTGACCTGGAGATTCCCCTTTCAACGCGATTTGAGACCCGATTCCCCTGCCATGACTAGAGAGCAATCTCGCGCTCCTCCTTGCAACTCGAATGGAGACTGGACTTCCCTGAGACAACACGAGAGGCTCCCTGTGTTCTGTGTCATAACTCGAGAGAAACCCCAAACTTCCTGCACAACTTGAGAAAAACCACGAGATTCCACCATTGTCATGAGATGAGGCCCTTTTTTTCCTGCAGGGCCTAGAGAGCAATGCTGAGTTCCCTCTGAAAACTCCATAGGAGGTTTGACTTCCTTTAGACCACACCAAGGGCTCCTAGAGATACCCATCACAAGTCGAGTGGAGTTTCAACTCGAGATGAGGACTGACTCCCCAGGTGAACCTTGAAGGCAACCCCAAGATCCCTGTCGCCAATAGAGAGGAACACGGAGTTTCTGGACACAAGTCTAGATGAGGCCTATTTCCCTGCAGTGACTTGAGAGGAATCCCGAGGTGCCCATCTCAACTCAAGTGAGACCTCATTTCTCTGAGGCAATGTGAGCAGGACCCTGAGGTCCTTGTCGCAACTTGAGAGCAACCCCAATCTTTCTGTCAAGCTTTGGGAAAAACCACAGGATTCTCCCCTCCACGCAAGATGAGGCCCTTTTATGCTGCAGTGTTTCCAAAGAAATTCCACATTCCCTCTTGAAACTCGAAAGGGTACTTGCCACCCCTTATGAAATTGCCGAAGTTTCCTGAGATACCCGTTCCCACTCGAGAGGAATGCTGAGTTTCCCACCAGAACTCAAGAAGAGCCCCGTTTTCCCCTTCTCACATCGAGATGAGGGTCTATTCCCCTGCTTCATCTGGAATGGAATGCCGACACCTCTGTCACACCAAAAAAGGAGGCTGTTCTCAAACTGAACCTGGAGAGGAACCCAGGGGCATTACTACAATTCAAAAGACATGGATTTCCCCATCCACTCGAGATAAGGCCTAACTCCCTTACACCGATTCAAATGTTACCCCGAGGTAACTCACCATATGAAGGGAGGACTGATACCCTTGTTCCAAATTCGAGAAAAGTGCCAGGTCACAAATTCAACTTGACTGGAGGCCTGAAACCTCTTTAAACCTCGAGAGGAAAGCAGAGTTCCATGCCTCCACACAAGCCGAGACCTGACTCCCAGTTTGAAACTGCATACACACACCGAGATTCACGTCAGAACAGGAGAGGAACCCTGAGGTTCCTGCCTCAACTCGAGATGAGGCCCTCTTCCATTGTACCGACCACAGAGGAGTACCGAGAAGCCCGTCACAACTCAAAAGTATTCCTGACTTCCCATAGGCACCATGAAAAGCTGCCTGAGGTCAACGTCACAATTCGAGGGAAAGCAAAGTTTCCTTCCCCAACATGAGAAAGACCTCAAGATTCCCCTTTCAATGCGATTTGAGGCCAGATTCCCCTGTTGTGATTCGAGAGCAATCCTGCACTCCTCCTCGCAACTCGAATGGAGACTGGACTTCCCTGAGGCAACAGGAGAGGCTCCCTGAGTTCCTGGTCATAGCTTGAGAGAAACCACAAACTTCCCAACACAATGCGAAAAAAACCACAAGATTCTCATCTCATTGGGAGATGAGGCCCTTCTTTTCCTGCAGGGCTTAGGGAGCAATCTGGAGCTCTCTCTCGAAACACCATAGGAGATTTGACTCCCTTTAGGCCACTCAAAGGGCTCCAAGAGATACCCTGCATAAGTCGAGGGGAGAGCAGTGTCCTTTGCTTTAGCTCAATACGAGGCCTGAATTCCCAGGTGAACCTTGAACACAACCCCGAGATCCCTGTCACCAGTGGAGAGGAACACGGAGTTTCTGGACACAAGTCTAGATGAGGCCAGTTTCCCCTGCAGTGACTTGAGAGGAATCCCGAGGTGCCCATCTCAATTCGTGATGAGACTTGACTTCCCTGAGGCAATGCAAGCGGGACCCTGGCTTCCTCTTTGCAACTCGAGAGCAACCCCAAACTTCCCGCCAAACCTTTGGAAAAACCACGGGATTCTCCCCTCATTGCGATATGAGGACCTTTTTAACTCTGGTATCTCAAGAGAAATCCCACGTCTCCTCTTGAAACTCGAATCAGGACTTGAAATCCTTTATGCAACTCAAGAAGCTTCCCAACATGCCCGTCCACACTCCAGAGGAACACCGAGTTTCACGACACAACTCAATCTGAGCCCCTTTTTTCCTCCTCCTCTTGAGATGAAGGTCAATTCACCTGCTTTGTCTGGAAAGGAATCCCGATGTTTCCATTGCACCTCAAGAGGAGGCCGGTTTCACACTGAAACTCAAGAGGAAATCTCGTGAGTTGTGCCACAGTCTGAGAGACATCAATTTCCCCATCCACTCGAGATAACTCCTGATGCCCCTGCACCAGTTCGAATGTAAGCCCGAATATCATCACAACACGAAGAGGTACTGACACCCAGGATGCATCTTCCAGAAAAAGCCGCAGGTTCCAAATACACTTAAACAAGAGCCCTGACACCCCATGAACAACTCGAGAGGCAAGCGGAGTTCCATGTCTCAACGCAAAATGAGGCCTGACTCCCTTGTTCAAACTCCGCAGAAACCACGAGATCAACATCTGAAATGAAGAGGAACCCAGAGGTTCCCAATCAACACGAGATGAGGCCCTATTTATCCCTGCAGTGACACAAGAGGAATCCTGAAGTGCCTTTCGCAACTCGAAAGGAGATCTGAATTCATTGAGGAAAAACAAGCGGGTCCTCCAGGTCCCCATGCAAAGAGGAACCCTAAGCTTCCCACCAAAATCGACAAAAACCACGAAATTCTCCCCTCCACTCGAGATGAGGCCCATTTACACTGCAGCGTTTCCAAAGATATCCCACGTTCCCTCTTGGAACTCGAAAGGGTACTGGCCACCCTTTCTGAAATTTCTGAAGATTCCCAAGTTACCCGTCCCCACTCGAAAGGAATGCTAAGTTTCCCGCCAGAACTCAAGAAGAGCCCCGTTTTCCCCTCCTCAACTGGAGACGAGGGTTGATTCCCCTGCTTCGTCTGAAAAGGAATCCTGACCTTCCCATCGCACCTGAATAGAAGGCTGGTCTCACATTGAAACTCTGGAGGAAACTTCGTGGGTTGTGTCACAAGCCGAGAGACACTGATTTCCCCATCCACTTGAGATAAGGCCTGATGCCCCTGCATCAATTCTAATGTAAGTCCTAGTATCAAGACACAACAAGAGGGGCACTGACACCCCAGTTGCCTCCTCCAGAAAAAGACGCAGGTTCCAAATACAAGTCGCAAGAGCCCTGACATCCCATGAACAACTCGAAAGGCCATTGGATTTCCATGCCTCAACGCAAAACGAGACCTGACTCCCCTGTTCAAACTCCACAGAAACCCTGAGATCGATGTCAGAAATGGAGAGGAACTCAGAGGTTCCCGCCTCAACACGAGAAGAGGCCCTATTCATCCCTGCAGCGATGCGAGAGGAATCCCAAAGTGCTCCTCACAACTCGAAAGGAGATCTGACTTCACTGAGGAAATATGAGCGGAGCCCCCAGGTCCCCATGCAACTCAAGAGGAACCCTATGCTTCCCACCACCACTCGACAAAAACCACGAAATTCTCCACTCCATGCGAGATGAGGCCCTTTTACGCTGCAGCGTTTCCAAAGAAATCCCACGTTCCCTCTTGGTATTTGCCACCCTTTATGAAACTCCAGAAGTTTCCCGAGATACCCATCCCCACTCGAGAAGAATGCTGAGTTTCCTACCAGAACTCAAGAAAAGCCCCGTTTCCCCCTCCTCAACTGGAGATGAGGGTTGATTCCCCTGTTTTGTCTGGAACAGAATGCCGACTTCCCCGTCGCACCTCAAGAGGTGGCCATTCTAAATGTGAAACTGGAGAGGAACCTGGACGTCTTGCCATAGTTCAAAACAAATGCATTACCCCATCCATGCAACTTAAGGCCTGATTCCCTTGCACTGATTCGAATGTAACCCCGAGAATCAACTAACGACATGAAGGGTGGACTGATACCCTGGTGGCAAATTTGAGAAAAGCACTAGATCCCAAATTCAACTCGACTGGAGGCATTTAACATCTCGAGAGGAAAGCAGAGTTCCATGCCTCCACACAAGTCGAGACCTGACTCCCTGTTTGAAACTGCATACACACCCCGAGATCCTCATCAGAACAGGAGAGGAAATCTGAGGTTCCCGTCTCAACACGAGATGAGGCCCTCTTCCTTTGCACCAACCCCAGAGGAAAACTGAGAGGCCCTTCACAACTCAAAAGGATTCCTGAATTCCCATAGGCACCATGAGAAGCTCCCTGAGGTCACTGTCACAACTCAAGGGAATCCAAAGTTTCCTGCCACAACTCGAGACTGACCTGGAGATTCCCCTTTCAACATGAATTGAGGCCTGATTCCCCTGCCATGACTCAAGAGCAATCTCGTGCTCCCCCTCGCACTCAAATGGAGACTGGACTTCCCTGAGGCAACAAGAAAGGCTCCCTGAGTTCTGTGTTGTAACTCAAGAGAAACCCCAAACTTCCCACTGCAAGTTGAGGAAAAACACAAGATTCCCCTGTCATCGTGAGATGAGGCCTTACTTTTCTTGCAGGGCCTACAGAGTAATCCCGAGCTTCCTCTTAAAACTCAATAAGAGGAGTTACTCCCTTTAGGCCACTCAAAGGGCTCCAAGAGATACTCTTCCAAGTCAAGAGGAGCACAGAGTACTTTGCTTCTTCTCGAGATGAGGCCTGACTTCCCAGATGAACCTTGAATGCAACCGCAAGATCCAAGTCGCCACTGAAGACAAACACTGAGTTTCTGGACATAGGTCTAAATGAGGCCTATTTCCCCTGCAGTGACATGAGAGGAATCCCGATGTGCCCATCACAACTTGAGATGAGACCTGTCTTCCCTGAGGCAATGTGATCAGGTCCCTGAGGTTCTCGTCGCAACTCGAGAGCTACCCCAAACTTCCCACCAAGTCTCAGGAGAAACCATGGGATTCTCCCCTCAATGCAAGATGAGGTCCTTTCCCACTGCAGTGTTTAGAGTGAAATCACACATTTTCTCTTGACACTCGAAACAGTACTTGACACCCTTTACACCACTCAAGAAGCTCCCCAACATTCCTGTCCCCACTCGAGAGGAAAACCAAGTTTCCTGGAACAACTCAATCTGAGCCCATTTTCTCCTCCTCCTCTCGAGATGAAGGTCAATTCCCCTGCTTTGTCTGGAAAGGAATCCCGACGTTCCCATCGCACTTCAAGAGGAGGCTGGTCTCACATTGAAACACGAGAGGAACCCTCGTGGGTCGTGCCACAATCCGAGAGACACCGATTTCCCCATCCACTCGAGATAAGGACTGATGCCCCTGCACTGATTTGAATGTAAGCCCAAGTATCAAGTCACATCAAGAAGGGGCACTGACACCCTGGTTGCATCGTCCGGAAAAAGACGCAGGTTCCAAATACAGCTCAACAAGAGCCCTGATACCCCCATGAACAACTCGAGACACAAGCGGAGTTCCAAGCCTCAACACAAAACAAGGCCTGACTCCCCCTGTTCAAACACCAAAGAAACCCCGAGATTGATGTCAGAAATGGAGAGGAACCCAGAGGTTCCCGCCTCAACACGAGAAGAGGCCCTATTCATCCCTGCAGCGACACGAGAAGAATCCTGAAGTACTCCTTGCAACACGAATGGAGATCTCAATTCATTGAGGAAACACAAGCGGCTCCCCCAGGTCCCCACACAACTCGAGAGGAACCCTATGCTTCCCACCACCACTCGACAAAAACCACGAAATTCTCCCCTCCACGCTAGATAAGGCCCTTTTACACTGCAGCATTTCTAAAGAAATCCCACGTTCCCTCTTGGAACATGAAAGGGTACTTGCCACCCCATATGAAACTGCAGAATTTTCCTGAGATACCGGTCCCCACTCAAGAGGAATGTTGAGTTTCCTGCCAGAACTCAGGAAGAGCCCAATTTTCCACTCCTAAACTCAAGGTGAGGGTTGATTCCCCTGCTTTGTCTGGAAAGGAATGCCGACCTCCCTGCACTCCACAAGAGGAGGCCGTTCTCATTGTGAAACTGGAGAGGAGCCTGGGGGTCTTGCCACAGTTCAAATAAACCCATTACCCCATCCTCATGAGATAAGGCCTGATTCCCTTGCACCAATTCGAATGTAAAAGCCATGGGATTCTCCCCTCACCACGAGATGAGGCCTTTTCCCACTGCAGTGTCTCTAGAGAAATCCCACGTTCCCTCTTGAAACTCAAAATGGTACTTGACACCCTTTAAACCACTCAAGAAGCTCCCCGAGAATCAACTCATGACATGAAGGGTGGACTTATACCCTGGCTGCAAATTTGAGAAAAAGGCCAGATCCCAAATTCAATTTGACTGGAGGCCTGAAACCTCTTTAACATCTCTAGAGGAAAGCAGAGTTCCATGCCTCCACACAAGTCGAGACCTGACTCCCTGTTTGAAACTGCATACACACCCCGAGATCCATGTCAGAACAGGAGAAGAACCCTGAGGTTCCTGCCTCAACATGAGATGAAGACCTCTTCCTTTGCACAGACCCCAGAGGAATCCTGAGAGGCCCCTCACAATACGAAAGCATTCCTGACTTCCCAGAGGCACCATGAGAAGCTCCCTGAGGTCACTGTCACAACTCGAGTGAATCCAAAGTTTCCTGCCGCAATTCAGAAAAGACCTCAAGATTCCCATTTCATCCTGAATTGAGGCTCGATTCCCCTGCTGTGACTCGAGAGCAATCCCACGCTCCCCCTGGCAACTCGAGTGGAGACTGGACTTCCCTGAGTCAACAAGAGAGGCTCCCTGAGTTCCCCATCGTAACTCGAGAGAAACCACAAACTTCCCACCACAATTCGAGAAAAACCGCTGGATTCCCCAGTCCTTGTGACATGAGGCCCTTCTTTTCCTGAAGGGCCTAGAGAGCAATCCCTAGTTCCCTCTCAAACTTGATAGGAGGAGTGACTCGCTTTAGGCCACACAAATGGCTCCAAGAGACACCCATCAGAAGTTGGAAGGATAGCAGAGTTCTTTGCTTCAACTCGAGAGGAGACCTGACTTCCCAGGTGAACCTCAAAAGCAACTGTGAGGTCCCTGTCTCCACTGGAGAGGAACACGGAGTTTCTGGACACAAGTCCAGATGAGGACAATTTCCCCTTTGGTGACTTGAGAGGAATTCCGAGGTGACAGTCACAACTCGAGATGAGACCTGACTTTCCTGAGACAATGCAAGTGGGACCCTGAGGTTCTCCTCACAACCAGAAACTTGCTGAAAAGCCTCGGTAAAAGCCATGGGATTCTCCCCTCACCACGA
This sequence comes from Connochaetes taurinus, assembly GCA_006408615.1. Lineage (NCBI taxonomy): Eukaryota > Metazoa > Chordata > Mammalia > Artiodactyla > Bovidae > Connochaetes > Connochaetes taurinus. Next base: position 15,216 of record SJXO01003633.1, on the reverse strand, counting down.
GATGAGGCCTTTTCCCACTGCAGTGTCTCAAGAGAAATCCCACGTTCCCTCTTGAAACTCAAAACGGTACTTGACACCCTTTAAACCACTCAAGAAGCTCCCCGACATACCTGTTCCCACTCGAGAGGAACAGCCAGTTTCATGGCACAACTCAGTCTGAGCCCCTTTTCTCCTTCTCCTCTAGAGATGAAGGTCAATTCCTCTGCTTTGTCTGGAAAAGAATCCCGACGTTCCCATCACACCTCAAGAGAAGGCTGGTCTCACATTGAAACTCGAGAGGAACCCTCGTGGGTCATGCCACAATCCGAGAGACACCGATTTCCCCATCCACTATACATAAGTCCTGATTCCCCTGCACCAATTCGAATGTAAGCCCAAGTATCAAGTCACAACATTAAGGGGCACTGAAACCCCAGTTGCATCCTCCAGAAAAAGCCCCAGGTTCCAAATCCAACTCAACAAGAACGCTGACACACCATGAACAACTCGAGGGGCAAGCGGAGTTCCATGCCTCAACACAAAACGAGGCTTGACTCCCCTGTTCAAACTTCACAGAAACCCTGAGATCGATGTCAGAAATGGAGAGGAACCCAAAGGTTCCCACCTCAACACGAAATGAGGTCCTATTCATCCTTGCAGCGACGCAAGAGGAATCCCGAAGTGCTCCTCACAACTCGAAAGGAGATCTGACATCACTGAGGAAACACGAACAGAGCCCCCAGGTCCCCACGCATCTTGAGAAGAACCCTATGCTTCCCGCCACCACTCGACAAAAAGCACGAAATTCTCCCCTCCACGCTAGATGAGGCCCTTTTACGCAGCAGCCATTTCCAAAGAAATCCTACATTCCCTCCTGGAACACAAAAGGGTACTTGTCACCCCATATGAAACTGCAGAATTTTCCCGAGATACCAGTCCCCACTCGAGAGGAATGCTGAGTTTCCCGCCACAACTCAAGAGGAACCCAATTTTCCACTCCTCAACTCGAGGTGAGGGTCGATTCCCCTGCTTCGTCTGGAAAGGAATGCCGATGTCCCTGTAGCTCCACAAGAGGAGGCCGTTCTCAGCTTGAACCTGGAGGGTAACCCAGGGGTCTTGCCATAATTTGAAGGCACAGTTTCCCCCATCCACTCAAGATAAAGCCTGATTCCCTTGCATCAATTCGAATGTCACCCCGAGAATCAACTCAAGACACGAAGGGAGGGCTGATATCCCCGTTGCAAATTCGAGAAAAGCCCCAGGTTCCAATTTCAACTCGACTGGAGGCCTGAAACCTCATTTACAACTCGAGAGGAAAGCAGATGTCTCCATACAAGTCGAGACCTGACTCCCTGTTTGAAACTGCATACACACCCTGAGATCCATGTCAGAACAGGAGAGGAACCCTGAGGTCCCCGCCTCAACTTAAGATGAGGCCCTCTTCCATTGCACCGACCCCAGAGGAATACCGAGAGGCCCCTCACAACACAAAAGTATTCCTGACTTCCCATAGGCACTATGAGAAGCTTCCTGAGGTCACCTTCGCAACTCGAGAGAAGATAAAGTTTCCTGCCGCAACTGGAGAAAGACCTCGAGATTCCCCTTTCAATGCAAATTGAGGCCTGATTCTCTTGCTGTGACTCGATAGCAATCCCGCGCTCCCCTTCACAACTCGAATGGAGACTGGACTTCCCTAAGGCAACATGAGAGGCTCCCTGTGTTCCCCATCATAACTCGAGAGAAACCCCAAACTTCCCACCGCAACTCGAGAAAAACTATGAGATTCTCCCATCATCGCATGATGAAGGCCTTCTTTTCCTGTAGAGCCTAGAGAGCAATCCCGAGTTCCCTCTCAACACTCGATATAGGAGGAGTGACTCCCTTTAGGCCACACAAAAGGCTCCAAGAGATACCTGTCGCAAGTTGAGAGGAAAGCAGAGTTCTTTGTTTCAACTCGATATGAGGCCTGACTCCCCAGGTGAACCTTGAATGCAACCCCGAGATCCCTGTCCCTGATATCCCTCCAGATTTTCAAAGAGGGAATTCGAAAGCCATTGAGAAGAAAAGTCAGACTCCACCTGCTTCGTATTCTGAATATTCTGATGTAACTTAGAAATATCAATACTAAAATCTGAATGCTTCTAGACGCCTAAAATATGATTCCTAATGTGTTCCCAAGAATGTACAGAGTCATTCACTAGTAGAGGGGTAACACACATCCATTTAAATTCACCAAGGCACCTTAAAGACAAGTTAATATTTAAATTCATAATTTCTTGCCCTATAAGCAGGACTGCTTCTTCTAAAGCATTGACCTTATTTTCTATTTTCCTATGTATAATTTCCTGTGTAGTTAGAGCGACAGAGACATTTTTGGACAGCTGATAGACAAACAAGGCAGTATGCACTTCTTTTGACAGGGCAACAGCAGAAACTGTACTTGAAGCAATTATGTCAATCAAGGCAGTTATTCCCACAGTCAGAGCTGCAATGAATATCTTAGGTTGAGAAATTAAGCCATTAAATTCATACAAAACTTTCAATGCATAATCATCAAACCATTGTCCCTCTAATTTTACAGGAACCATCAAATATGGTGGTTGCTTTACAATCATCACAGCCTTATAATTACTATAATCATTCCCATCAACACAATTTGATATAAAACAATTCACACATTCAACATTATAAACAGTTTCTCCTTCAAAAACTCCCAAATCATTACAATTTCTGGCCAACAAAAAGGCATAGGGAGAATGTACGCAGGCCCATACAATATATACTTGTTCATTTAAAAGTCTATGTAAGATCACAGGTGCCATAGCAGCCAATTCTCTCCATAATTCAGGCTGCATGGGACCTGTTCCATCGAACTCACTAAAGGAGGAACCCATCCATTAACATGACACCTAGTAATTGCTAAAGGGTAAGGGATGAGTGAATCATTCCATATTGATCTATAAGGTTCTTCAAAAATCAAGTTCAATCATTTATCCAAAAGATAGGGGCACCCTCATCCAGTCAGAAAATGTCGGATGGTAACAATGGGAATAGATAACTTTATGGCATACATGCATTCTTTCCAACGAGGAAAGCCAGAAATTCTTCTTATGTTTTCCCAGGCCTGTAGTCCTTGTTCATCAGAATCCGGAGAAGGGAGTGCACAGCTCAGAAAGTCCTTTAAATGAGGGGCTGCCTGTTTTATGGCATCATATGGTCTTTCCTGAGCCCCCAGCATCAGCAGCTGTAAGGACTAAAAGTCTCTTTTGCCATCGCTTCTTGGCGAATCAGTAAGCATGCCTTTCAAGGAAGTGCTAACACATCTATTCAACACCAGAGCTGATCCTTGTAAGGAGGAAGGTATGGCAAAGCAAATAGGTGGATAAAAGGACGTGCTTGAAAAATTGAAGGGAGCACTGACCACTGTTTTACCATTAACAGGATAGATAGAACCCCCGCTCAAGAGTATCATTAACAAAAACATGAATGGGCTCATTCATCCAATCAACAGGCTGGAAAGAAGGTGGATTAGGCAAATAGGCCCAATGAACATTTTCTGCACTGGAGGGCCTCAGCTGACAAGCCAACACAGGAAGCATAGCCACAAACATTACCATAGGAGTGGCCTCATGTCTCCCCCTTTCTATTAATTCTTCAGCCTGTTGAGCAAGATGTTTCAGCTGGCCCCAAGTTGGCATTGTGCTGGAGGTAGTTGCTTGAGTACAATGACAGTGAGGAGATGGAGCAGAATACAGTTGGACTTGATCAGCATGTCTCTCCTGAAGTGCCAGGTGCCTGAAGCGATGTAATAGTGGTGAAGCCTCAGGTGAAGGGTCACTCACCCTTCAGATTCTCCTTGGCTCTCTCAGGTCCAGACTTGATGAGCTTCTGATCTCCCCATCTTTCCTCAGTCCCAGGCTCCAGGAACCCAGAAATCTCAGTGACCTCAGGGGTCTTTGTGATCTTGGAGGTCTCATGGGCCTGGACATGTCGAATCAGTCTGTCAAGAATCCAAACAGGAGAAGTGGAATCCTGTGGAAACACACAAGCATACCCTCTCCCACAAGTTAGCAACATATCTGGCCCTCTCCATTCTGTGAGGAGGTCTTTCCACTTGACCAGAGGCCGAGTCGTAGTCCCTTCAGGAGTCCAGGGTCTCTTCATTGCAGTCTGTCCCTGTGTGTCCACGTTTAAATGATTAATTACAAACAAAGCATGGTGTAAAACATGATGTGGAGAGGAATACTTAAAATCTCCCTTCCTTAATTTATCTGCCTGATTTTTTAAAGTCTGGTGCACCCTTTCAACTATGGCTTGGCCTTGGGGATTATAGGTATTCCTGTTGAATGTACTGTGGGAAATTATTGGCAAAATCTCTTAAAAGCAGCAGAAGTATAAGCTGGGGCATTATCTGTTTTTATCTGTTCAGGGAATCCTATTTGGGAAAAGCATTGAAACAAGTGCTGAATTACATCTCTTTCTGCTTCATCTGATCTAGCAGAGGCTATAATAACATGAGAAAAGATATCCACGGTAACATGCACAAAGGACAGTTTTCCAAAGGCCGGGATATGAGTTACATCCATTTGCCAGAGAGCATTAGGCCTAAGGCCTCGGGGATTAACTCCTAATGGTGGAGATGGATTAAATGTTGGGCAATTTGGACAAAACTTAGCTATTTGTCTAGCTGCTTTCCTAGGGATATGAAACTCATACCTTAAATAAGCTGCATTTTGATGGTGAATTTTGTGAGAATCTTTGGTCTTGTCAATCTTTTCATGTAAATATAAAGCAGTTACTTTAGTTAATGCATCTGCCAAAGCATTTCCTTCATGCAAAGGGTGAGCAAGCCAGAATGGGCTCTAATATGTCCCACAAAATATTTTTTATCTATATGTTTAGTCTCCTCCTGTAAATCAGATAACAAGAAGATGGTAGTCTTATTTTCTGGAATATTTGCAGTCTCAATATGAGGAAACAACCCTACAATATAGTGGGAGTCAGTCAAAAGATCAAAGGTACGGTCTCTCAAATGTTGAAAAGCCCAGATAACCACCCTCAACTCAGCTTTCTGGACTGATGTCTCTTCAGTTACCTAAACATAGGATTTTCCATCAATAATTGTGAGTGCTTTACCATTAGAGGAACCATCTGTGAAAACTAAAATTGCCCCTTCCAAAGGTTGAATAGAAAATTTCTTCAGAAAAATCACTGGATGTGTTTTCAAAAAATGCAAAAGGGGGCTTGAGGGCAAATGAAACAAAATTTGCCCCCTGAAATCTATCAGGGCAACTTGCCAATCATCACTATATTGTAAAAGAAATTGCAGTTAATCCTTATTGAATAGAATCAGTATATTTGCTACTTCTTTTCCAAAAAGTTCCACACTTCTACATTTTATAATTAATTGTGCCACCAAGCTGGGATAAAACAAAACTATTTTTCTTGGGGTCACTGGTAGATGGAGCCATTCCAATGGGCCGTCTTGCCACAAGCATCCTGTAGGTGTATGCTCTGTGGTGAGAATAATTAAATCCCATCCTCTGGTAATATTAATTCTAATTAACTGATCATTTAAAGCCTCATCCACTTTAACAAGAGCCAATTCAGCCTCACTAGTCAATTCTCTCTTACAACTGGGAATAGTTTCACCTTTTAGGCAATCAAACAGAGGCTTTAAATCTTCAGTGGTCAGCTTTATATGTGGGCGTGTCCAATTGATATCCCCTAATTTCTGGAAATCATTTAAAGTTAGTAAAGAATCTCTCCAAAGCTGCAAAGGGGCATGACTCAGATTATGGGTATTCAATACCCTCCCTAAATAAGAGAAAGGAGGATTTACTTGTATCTTATCTGGAGCTATCTTTAAAACCCAGTTTTCCAAGGCCTCCATCAATTCAGATAAGGTATGTTGTAACAAGGCTCTGTCCTTATGGGCTGCCAAAATATCATCCATATAATGTATCAAATATAGATCTTTATACTGCCCTCTAACATTTTGCACAGCTTGGTCTACACATTTCTGACACAAGGCGGGGCTATTTTTCATTTCCTGAGGAAAAACCTTCCATTGAAACCTCCTATCAGTTCAGTTCAGTCGCTCAGTCGTGTCCGACTCTTTGCAACCCCATGAATCACAGCACGCCAGGCCTCTCTGTCCATCATCATCTCCCGGAGTTCACTCAGACTCACATCCATCGAGTCCGTGATGCCATCCAGCCATCTCATACTCTGTTGTCCCCTTCTCCTCTTGCCACCAATCCCTCCCAGCATCAAAGTTTTTTCCAATGAGTCAACTATTTGCATGAGATGGCCAAAATACTGGAGCTTCAGCTTTAGCATCATTCCTTCCAAAGCAATCCCAGGGTTGATCTCCTTCAGAATGGACTGGTTGGATCTCCTTGCAGTCCAAGGGACTCTCAAGAGTCTTCTCCAACACCACAGTTCAAAAGCATCAATTCTTCGGTGCTCAGCCTTCTTCACAGTCCAACTCTCACATCCATACGTGACCATTGGGAAAACCATAGCATTGACTAGACGGACCTTAGTTGGCAAAGTAATGTCTCTGCTTTTGAATATACTATCTAGGTTGGTCATAACTTTTCTTCCAAGGAGTAAGCGTCTTTTAATTTCATGGCTGCAGTCACCATCTGCAGTGATTTTGGAGCCCCCAAAAATAAAGTCTGACACTGTTTCCACTGTTTCCCCATCTATTTCCCATGAAGTGATGGGACCGGATGTCATGTTCTTCATTTTCTGAATGTTGAGCTTTAAGCCAACTTTTTCGCTTTCCTCTTTCACTTTCATCAAGAGGCTTTTTAACTCCTCTTCACTTTCTGCCATAAGGGTGGTGTCATCTGCATATCTGAGGTTATTGATATTTCTCCAGGCAATCTTGATTCTAGCTTGTGTTTCTTCCAGTCCAGCATTTCTCATGATGTACTTTGCATAGAAATTAAATAAGCAGGGTGATAATATACAGCCTTGACACACTCCTTTTCCTATTTGGAACCAGTCTGTTGTCCCATGTCCAGTTCTAACTGTTGCTTCCTGACCTGCAAACAGATTTCTCAAGAGGCAGGTCAGTTGGTCTGGTATTCCCATCTCTTTCAGAATTTTCCACAGTTCATTGTGATCCACACAGTCAAAGGCTTTGGCATAGTCAATAAAGCAAAAATAGATGTTTTTTCTGGAACTCTCTTGCTTTTTCCATGATCCAGCGGATGTGGCCAATTTGATCTCTGGTACCTCTGCCTTTTCTAAAACCAGTTTGGACATCAGAGAGTTCATGGTTCACGTATTGCTGAAGCCTGGCTTGGAGAATTTTGAGCATTAATTTACTAGCATGTGAGATGAGTGCAATTGTGCGGTAGTTTGAGCATTCTTTGACATCTCCTTTCTTTGGGATTGGAATGAAAACTGACCTTTTCCAGTCCTGTGGCCACTGCTGAGTTTTCCAAATTTGCTGGCATATTGGGTGCAGCACTTTCACAGCATCATCTTTCAGGATTTGAAATAGCTCAACTGGAATTCCATCACCTCCACTAGCTTTGTTCGTGTGATGCTTTCTAAGGCTCACTTGACTTCACATTCCAGGATGTCTGGCTCTAGATTAGTGATCATATCATGATTATCTGGGTCGTGAAGATCTTTTTTGTGCAGTTCTTCCATGTATTCTTGCCACCTCTTCTTAATATCTTCTGCTTCTGTTAGGTCCATACCATTTCTGTCCTTTATCGAGCCCATCTTTGCATGAAATGTTCCCTTGGTATCTCTAACTTTCTTGAAGAGATCTCTAGTCTTTCCCATTCTGTTGTTTTCCTTTATTTCCTTGCATTGATCACTGAAGAAGGCTTTTTTTTCTCTTCTTGCTATTCTTTGGAACTCTGTATTCAGATGTTTATATCTTTCCTTTTATCCTTTGCTTTTCACCTCTCTTATTTTCACAGCTGTTTATAAGGCCTCCCCAGACAGCTACTTTGCTTTTTTGCATTTCTTTTCCATGAGGATGGTCTTGATCCCTGTCTCCTGTACAATGTCACAAATCTCATTCCATTGTTCATCAGGCACTCTATCTGTCAGATCTAGGCCCTTAAATCTATTTCTCACTTCCACTGTATAATCATAAGGAATTTGATTTATGTCATACCTGAATGGTTTAGTGGTTTTCCCTACTTTCTTCAATTTAAATCTGAATTTGGCAATAAGGAGTTCATGGTCTGAGCCACAGTCAGCTCCTTGTCTTGTTTTTGTTGACTGTATAGAGCTTCTCCATCTTTGGCTGCAAAGAATATAATCAATCTGATTTCAGTGTTGACCATCTGGTGATGTCCATCTGTAGTGTCTTCTCTTTTGTTATTGGAAGAGGGTGTTTGCTATGACCAGGGAGACTGGCAGCAAACCGTTTACAATCCTGAAGAGCCAGGTGGATGGTAAAGAAACAATCTTGTAGATCTAGTACTATCACATTATATTGAAAGGGCACAGCTCCTGGGGAAGGGATACCCAGCTGAAGGGCCCCCATGTCTTCCATAGTTGTGTTTATAGGTTTCAAATCTTGTAACAATCTCCATTTTCCTGATTTTTTTCTTAATAACAAAAATTGGAGTATTCCAGGGGCTATTAGAAGGCTCTATATGGCCGGTTGTCAGTTGTTCCATAACTAAATCCTCAGCTGCATGCAGCTTTTCAGCTATTAAGGTCCATTGCTCCACCCATACTGGATCATCAGATTTCCAGGTTGGCAACAAGAGCAACAGCCTCTAGAATAAATTTGAATATCCCAGACCTTCTCTATTCATGTTAGGAACAGCCTCTAATGGAGAAGCAAATCCCTGATGATCGTTACCAATCCCCTTATCAGGATTATACATTTGCAGCATTTGATTAATAACGTTTTCATCTGGGCTATATAAAAGCATTCCCATCTGAGATAATATATCTCTCCTCCATAAAGAAAAAGGTAGTGAAGGAATCACATATGGACAAAAGGTGCCTTGTGCCCCCTTCTCATCTGACCATGTCAAAATTTGTGAGCTCTTAGCAACCGAGGGCACTGACCCTATTCCTACCACGCCGGCATTGGTGTTGGCCAGGACAAGGGCCAATCTTTTCCAGCAAAGCAAGAGACGTCTAACAGCCCTGACATTTTATTTCCTTGAATTAAAAGATCTTTCAAAGGCCTAGAAGCTGTAATTTCCAGCACCCCAAAAGCTAGATCACTGGATCCGAATCCTCTGGGGCCCCTAGCTTGAGAAGTCGAGTTTTTTTTTTCCTGTCTGATAATAAGGTAAAAGCAAAAGCTGTGTTATTCTTTGGCCTTTATTAATTTGCACAGTTTTGGCAGGTGGTGAGATCAAAACTTTAATTTCTACAGTATAATCAGAATTTACTACATCAGGCACTACAGAAATTCCTTAAAGAGAGAGTGAGCTACGCCCTAGCACAAGCCCTACAATGCCCTCAGGAAGGGGGCCAGCCACTCCTGTTGGAATTGGAGTAACCAATATGTCAGGGGTTAATATTGTTGTGGTGGCAGAACTGAGGTCCAGTCCTGCGCTACCTGGGGTTGCTCTGAGGAGTTCCGAGATGGAACAAAGGGAATAAAGGGATTCAATGCGACTGCACCTATTGTTGTCTGGGGCTGAGGCTGCCCCTGCTGCCCATTTCCCTGAAACAGGGAAAAATTACTTTCTTGTACTTGGGGGGTGAGCTTAGCCCCATCCTTATGAAATTTAGATCTACAGTCTTTTACCCAATGATACCTTTTCTGGCATCAGGGGCAAAGTGCCTTTGGGGAGTTGGTATTAGTCTATATTGGCATGGCTGGTTGTCCCTGCTTGGCAGGACATTGCCAGCAAAAAAGCTCCATTTGGCCAAAAGAGAGACACCTTTTATTTGTAGAATCATTTCCATTAGGATTAAATTTTTTTTTTTTTTTTTTTTTAAGCCTGGGTGGAGGCCCCCCCTGAGGGGATTTTCTCCAAAGAGCAGGCTCTGTATATTGTGCCTGTGTCTGCTTTAAAAGCTCCTTTGTTTGAAAAAAAACTCTATCTTTCTGAGCCTTAGGCAATGCTCTGGGAGGGCTTGGGGGCAAAGTGGGGAATTCCTTGGGCCTGGGAGGCACAAGCGGAGGTGGTGGAGATCGCCTTGAATCAGAAAGTGGTGGATAAATATTTGAAAGTTTGCATAGAAGGGAGGGGGCTCACCAGGGCGCCTGGAAGCAGCGTCCTGTAAGCCCTCTCCTTCCTCAGGAGGTAAAGCACAGTCTCCCTCCTTTTCTTCATAAATGGCAGAAAATATGATCTGCCCAGAAGGTTGGAGACCCACCATCCACTGCTATACCCTCCCCCATAGGCTATCTAACAGCCTCATGACGGGGGTCCAGGACATTTTTAATCATATTCCACAGAGAAAAAGCATATACAAGAACCTTTTCTGGCCATTGAAAAGTATAAAATAAACGTAGAAATTTAGACAGTCTTCCTGTGCTTACTTTAACGCCTCTGTGAGCTAACATATAATGTAATGTTTCAATAAACATTTGTCTATTTTTAGATGCAGAGAAACCCATTCGTTTAGAGAATATTCTTATTCATTCTGTACCCTCCTCACCCTGCCTAAACTGCAGAGGAGTGCCGGCCACCCACAGGTACAATCCTAACTGAACCACATTACAATCACAAGTTACTTACTCTTCAGTGTCCTCTGTTCGGGTGCCACTTGCCGGAGTCCAGCTCCAGCAGCCAGAGATTCAGCCTGAAGAGATGGACGGTGTCAGCAATGATGTAGCCTCCGACTCATAGTATGGAGCTACATTGGCGGACGATGATGCAGTCTCTGAGTCATAGTACGGAACTACATTTTTATTTCAAGTTTCAGATTCTCTTTTATACTTTAACAAAAGCATTAGGTCAGAGGTTTGACGTTTTTAGTTTCCCACACACAGATTTACTGTACTTAACGTGATTATATTGTAACTCGTGCTACATTCCTCAGTTTATTTCTTATCTTTCTAAACCCTGTTTGCCCGTACCATCTTAAGATCATTATCTCCTAAAAAGGCTTCTGGCTATTCTTAATTAATCCTAAACCTTAAACTCAGCAAACTTCTTTTGCCATAAACATTCCCCTCACAAACAGGTCTCGGGTAATAATCCTCCCCATGGCCTCAAGCTGCGGCCTTGAGCAGGGCCAAACTCAGTGTGCTAAGATACTGTGAGCACACGCCAGTGTTATTTGTTTGCAATTTTCTTCCTTCCCCACACCAGGACTGAACAAGTGAGCCTAAAAAAGTGTCCACCACTGCCTGCTTGTGGCAGGTCAGAAATTAGACACTGAAGAGACCAGCAAACAGGAGAAGCTAAAACAAACAGAGAGAACTGCCTTGGAAGTGACAGGTGCAATAGATTAAAACCCTGTAGTTAGCATAGGAAGCGGTCTATAGATCTTCAGAAGTATAAGCTGGATCAAGGACCTATCTGAATGAACTGATCCCACACTGTCCATAACAACACCAGGGAAAGTCCTAGATATAATTTTACTATTATCATTTTTTAAATTTATTTTTTTTTATTTTTAAGTCCTCTATTACTCTTTTAATTTTCATTTTTATAACCTACTATTACTTTGCAAAAAAAAAAAAGAGAGCCTATTTTTTAAAGCAAACTTCAT
>SJXO01003632.1:186487-196992 GCA_006408615.1 Connochaetes taurinus | reverse complement strand
AAGATGCAGGGAAGATAGAAATGAAGGGGAGACAAGAGAAAAAAACATCTCATTTGCAGAATGTACATTTAGAATCTCTCCAGTTCCAGAAGGTTTTAGCAAGCTACTAAGTAATAAGATAGTAGTGACAGACTATCGCCACTCCTCTTTCAATATTCCTTCACCGTAAGTTTCAGTGTCCACATGTTGTCAAAACTCCAGTTCACGGTAGAGCTGCATGGATATCCTAGAGCTGCTATAAAAAGATGAACACAAAATGGGTGTCTTAAGACAACAATAACAGTTTACTATTTCACAGCTCTGGAGGCGAGAAGCCCTAAATCAAGGTGTCAGCAGGGCTCTGTTTCTCACTCAAAGCTTTGGGGGCCAGTCTGTTCCATGCTTTCACCCTAACTTCCGGTGCTGCCAATTATGCGCAATGTCCCTTGGCTCGTGGATACTCCACTCCAAATGTTGTCTCTGTTGTCACATGACATTATCTCTCCTCTTAAAAGGACACCAATTATATTGGATAAAGTGTCTATCCTACTCCAGTATGATCTCATCTTATTTAATTAATTACATCTATAATGAACCTATTTACAAATAAAGTCACAGTCTGAGGTTCCAGGAAAGATATGATTTGACTGGAGTGGGGGGAAATGACACTGTCCAACCCAATACAAGGACTGACTTAACTCAGTGGTCTTAGCTGATGCACAGGCATTTATTTTAAATACTAACTTCGAAGCATAAAATAAAATTCTTTTTCTATAAAAAAATGTGTTTCTACCTGCTAAAGTGATTTGAAGTGCCAACATTCAGAGAGTTATCTTAAGAAAGAAAGAAAAAGACAGAGGGGCTGTCCCAGGTCCTTAAGGTCACACCATTTATGCTCAAAAGCTCTCTACCTAATGGTTTCTTGTTAAGAAGAGTACGTATATGGCCTCAGGCCACCCTCTTAATCAAATCACATAAAGAGCAATGGGATCAGGGAATTCACAATGGCCCACAAAATAATTGCTTGACCCGAAGGTTGGACCATCTATAAGCAGACTTGCAAATTGGAAAGAAGAGCTTAAATGTCAAATCCGGATAGTGGGGTTTCATAGTAAATTATATCAGATCACAGAGGGTTGCACCTTCATCAATTGAGACTTACAATGCTGTCAGGGCAGCAAGAAGTGGATGTAAATATGACCTTATATTTTGCACAAAATCATCCGTTGAGAAAAAGACTGTTTTACAGAACACCATTACAATGGGTCTGCTGTTTGGACGGGGACAGAGATTGTTAGGCCCAGAGAAGATGAGTGATGGATGAAGGTCTACGCAGTTACTTAATAACAGAATCTAAAATATAACAACAACAAAAAAGTTTTGGCTTCCAGTGCCTAGATGTCAGTTTCTAGTCAGCACTCTTCCAACACCAGGGAAGGGGGAAAAAAAAAAAAAGCTACATAAAGCACACTATTGATGAAGTGGTTCTTGTATTTTAAACCTAAATTAAGAAAAATGTTAAAGAGAGGAAGAAATGTGGGAAGATTGGGGCAAGATTTGGGGGCAGAATGAGCTAGTTTTGGCACAAAGATTGTTCTAGGCCTCCAAAGACACTGACTACAGACTAATGTCTTGTGCTTCCTGTTAAACAAATGTTTGTTTGGTTGGTACATTCCAACACTGTGGTTGGAACTAAATAACTCTCCAGTTGGCTGGATGTTGAACAAACCTCTCTTTGGGAGTTCAGCATCTTTCAGGAGAATCAGAACAAGGATTCCACTTAATATTAAACAGGAGAAAAATTCTATCTAATGAACTGATAATACCAAGTGTTTATTGAGTTCTCCAAGGCATGTTCAAATTGGACACAAGCTAAAAAGAGTTTTTGATGATCTGGGGAAGCTATTCTTAGGGAAAAATTTGATTGAAAATTTTATTAGCAAAAATATCACTTGAAGACATATTATCTGATGGATCTGCTACTAAATGCCTTGCCCTGATTGTTACTTAATCCTAACAAGTATCCTAGCCTGAATACTTTTTATACTATTTTACAGATGAGGACTGGGCTGTGTGAAATGCAATAATTTCCCCATAGTTACACTATAAACATGTTGCAGAATCTGGATTAGAAATTGCCTGGCTTAAACTTTTGAAATTACTCTAGTGCTTTCTGACCCTTCATCCTTGGAAGAAAAGTTATGACCAACTTAGCCAGCTGATTAAAAAGCGGAGACATTACTTTGCCAACAAGGTCTATCTAGTCAAAGCTATGGTTTTTCCAGTAGTCATGTATGGATGTGAGAGCTGGGCTATAAAGAAAGCTGAGTGCTGAAAAACTGATGCTTTTGAACTGCGGCGTTGGAGAAGACTCTTGAGAGTGCCTTGGACAGCAAGGAGATCCAACCAGTCAATCCTAAAGGAAATCAGTCCTGAATATTCATTGGAAGGATTGATGCTGAAGCTGAAACTCCTATACTTTGGGTACCTGATGCAAAGAACTGACTCAATGGAAAAGACCCTAATGCTGGGAAAGACTGAAGGCAGGAGGAGAAGGGGACAACAGAGAATGAGATGGTTGGATGTCATCACTGACTCAATGGACATAAGTTTGAGTAAACTCTGGAAGTTGGTGATAGACAGGGAAGCCTGGCATGCTGCAGTCCATGGGTTCACAAAGAACTGGACATGACTGAGCGACTGAACTGAATTGAAGTGCTTTCCCAGAAATGATATGGCTAAAAAACAAAAAAAAGTTTAAAGAAGTATTTGATCCTTTTTCTCCTGCTCTACATGTGAGGACATGAAGAACCAGGTATAGAACTGATTACACAAAAGTCACACAACAATGCCAAGACTGAATATTGCTATTCTGACTTCATTACAGGAACCATATTTCCCTTTGTAATATTATTTAATAACGAGCATACATAGAAATTTAGATGCTTACATGCAGAACCAGAATTAGAAGTGAACTATTGCAGCGATAGCTGATTTCTAGAATAACGAGTTAGTAACAAAATAGAGTCTTTTAATAGACATCAAGGTGGATGAACCATCTTTACCCACATGTGATTTGATTATATAATATAGAAGAAAGCTCTGATGATTGGTTTATACAACATTATCCTTCACTTGCTTTTAAAACAAAGCTTATTTATCACAAGATAGTTAGTCTAGTCATAGTCCTCAGTTCATTGACCTTGGTCATCTCCAATCTTTATAAAACATTCAATTTTTTTTTCCCTTGTCATCTCCTCTCACTTCTATACTTCCTATCCTTGAAATAAGCACCCAGTCTGCCTTGCTTCATGTATGTTTTTTTAATATTTCAATAAAATATGCAATTTTTTGTGTGAATTTTGAATATACATAAACAAAATTGTGGAACAGAAATTGATTATTTCCTATATATTTTCTTACTGAAGTTTTCATTATAAGGAATTTCAAAGTAGTTTTGAAAAGTAGTTTCAAAAGTAAAGTAATTTCAAATGAAATTTCAAATAATTTTTTGACTTTGTAATAATTTTACCTTAAGTATCCATACGCCTGGGAGTTTCCCTTGAGGGTCAGTGGTAAAGAATTAACATGCTAATGCGAGAGACGTGGGTTCGATCCCTGAGCTGGGAAGATCCCCTGAAGAAGGAAATGGCAACTCACTCCAGTATTCCTGCCTGGGAAATACCATGGATAGAAGAGCCTGGCAGGCTACAGTCCCTGGGGGTTGCAAAAGAGTCAGATATGACTTAGCAACTAAACAACAATAATGATAACCCATATACCTATTACTCAGATTCAGCCATTAACGTTTTATTGTCCTTCTATCTATTCATTTACCATATGCTGAGATCAAGTCAAAGCACATTAATAGGTATCAGTACACATCTCCATAAATATATCAGTATTAATATTATGACCGAGAACTGAGGGAGGCAGAGGGGAACATTTCCTTACAGGGAATAAGGAAGCCGTCTCAGCCTATGCTGTGCGTTTCACCTTGTTTGGGAGTGCATTCTTCTATTCTGGGCTTGATTAGTACTCCTTTGTGTTACATAAGTGTGTGTATCATGTGACCCCGGGACAAATTCAGTGAGTAAAAATAGAAGGAAAATGTTGGCAAAGGTTCTGTTAAAGCATGCAAGTGACACTTCCTCTTTATCCCTGTGACTTTGTAATGGAAGAGGTACCCTTATGCATAATTTAGAGAGATACTTTGGAATGCTCACTTGGAAGCGGATATGATAATATGCATCATAATTTCCATGTGTGATTTACCAGTCTCAGATTCATTTCTTCACATATTTATTGTGTTCTTGCTTAACGTGTACATTTTGAACTGAATTGTGTCTCCTCAAAATTTATATGTTGAGACTCTAATCCCCAACATGACTGTGTTTAGATATAGAGCCTTTAAGCAGTAACTGAAGGTTAAATGAAGTCAAAAGGGTGGATCTCTCATTCAACAGGACTGGTTTCTTATAAAAGAGGAAGAGATACCAAAAGATGACCCTGTTTCCAAACTCAAGGAGGAAAGGCCATATGGAACACAGGTAGAAGGTGGCCGTCTGCAAGCCAGGAAAAGAGGCCTCACTGAAACCAACCCTGCTAGCACCTTGACCTTGAATTTCCAGCCTCCAGAACTGGAGGAAATAACTTGTCCTTTAAGTCACCCAGTCTGCAGTCTTGCTATGGCATCCTGAGCAGACAAATACACTGTACATGCTATGGATGATATAACTAGATTTAAATAATTTTGCCTGATTTAAGGCTTCAAAGTTTATTTGAAAATGTGGAATACAATTTTTTTTTACCTCAGTGAAACCTAAAAAATGGTTTATTTTCCTTTATGTATGTACTCATGTGTTCAATTTACTTATAGTGTCTAAGTGTGTATCTGCTTCTCTTTATCTTTTTTAATCAACTATTTCTAACCAAGAGACTGCTGATTCTATTTATACCTATAGTCTGACATAAATGAAAAGGGCATTCTTGAATATGATCAAAAAGGAGTAAAGTTATTTTGATAAGTTAAAAAAAAAAATGTGTTCCCAGAACATTTGAGTAAAATATCTTTGTAGAAAAAAATCTACAGCTATAGCATTTTTCTTACCTTAAGCATTTCCCTAATGTTCCTTTCTCTGTGATGAAAGAGGTTTGACTCAAAAATAAGTTCTCTAAACCGTTTTCTCTCACTTCTTCAATAATGTCTATTTTCTCATTTCCCAGTGTGGTGTTATTGGATTCCTAACAGCAGTTCTGCATACTATCATTTACCTGTAAGCTTAAACCAGTAAATTCAAAGAGTTTCAAATTATAACATCTGATTTGGTAGCTTTATGCTAAATGACAATCAGATGGAAAAGATGCTGAAATAAAAATGTGCCAAGATGCACCAGTAGATCTCATTTTCCTAATAAGCAGAAATTTCATTGCTGGCGTAAGAATGCACACGTTGTGATAGTGTCAATCACAGCCCCTAAAAGTACAAGGGAATTATTTAAATTCCGTTCTGCGGAGAATAATATTAAGATTTAAGGAGGCATGCTATAATACAAAGAGCACAGGTTTTGAATCACAAGTTACGAGCTGAGTTTATGGGCCAGTTATATTAGTAATGAGGAAACGATGTTAGACAATGCTCTTAACTTTCTGAACCTCACTTTTCTCTGATTTACTAAGATGATTTGTTAGAGAACAGGAGGTATGTTACAATATACAGGATAATTAATTGTTTGCGTGGAAAACAGAAACAACTCTAGGTATTTTCTTCAAGAAGGGATTTAATACAAATAATTAGAGGCTTATAATGAGCTTCCCAGGTGGCTCAGTAGTAAAGAACCCTCTGCCAATGCAGAAGTCGTAAGAGACGTGGGTTTGATCCCTGGGTCGGGAAGATCCCCTGGAAAAGGAAATGGCAGCCTGTCCCAGTGTTCTTGCTTGGAAAATTCCATGGAAGAGGAGCCTAGCAGGCTACAGTCCATGGAGTCACAGAGAGTCGGAAGGGCCTGAGCACCTGGGCACACACAGAAAGACTTATGAAACTGTTGGGTGAGCTGGGGTAGCAAAGATAAGGAAAGTCACTGCTAAGCTTTCTTGAGTATCCTGAGGTGCAGAAATCACTGAGAACTCCAAACGAAGCTCTTGGCATCAAAGTATATTGATTCACATCTCGACATCTGAAATCTACTGGCAAAATCTCCCATCTACCATCTTCCACAGTCCGCACACCTCCACAATGAAGCCAAAGCAACTCTCCATCTCTCTCATCCTATCAAAATTTTAGCAAGAGCTTTTCATTTGCAGGGCATGAACTGGAATCCTCTGGACAAGAGAGTCTGGAGACTGGAGCTTCCAGCTTTTGCACCAGAGGTGATAGCTGAGAACAGTATGGTAATGGGATTGAACTTGCAACAGTGAATTCATAAGATATACTCATTCCACTCTGGAGGAGGGCATGGCAACCTACTCCAGTATTCTTGTCTGGAGAATCCCCAGACAAGAGGAGCCTGGGGGTCTACAGCCCATAGGGTCGCAAATAGTTGGACACGACTGAGCGACTAAGCACAAGCATTCAATCCACACAGAAGACGTCCATAAAATTCAATTCACCCATTAGTTTTGTCTGCTTTGCCTACAAAATGCAATTCAAATTCATTTCAATTTCATCTCTGTACAATGCAACCACCCACAATTCAAGGTAATGCTGTTTCTCACATGGACTATTACAACACTTATCTAGATTTCCTCTTTCCACACTGCTCTCTGTATAACCCATAATCAGTTTGGTTATGATGAGGTTACAAACAATTCCAGAAGTGCAGTGGCTTAACCCAACTGGTATATCAGTTCAGTTCAGTTCAATCGCTCAGTCGTGTCCAACTCTTTGCAACGCCATGGACTGCAGCATGCCAGGCTTCCCTGTCCATCATAGATTCCCTGCCCATCATTGGACACATCAAACTCATGTCCATTGAGTCAGTGATGCCATCCAACAATCTCATCCTCTGTTGTCCCCTTCTCCTCCCCCTTCAATCTTTCCCAACATCAGGGTCTTTTCAAATGAATCAGTTCTTCGCATCAGGTGACAAAAGTATTGGAGTTTCAGCCTCAGCATCAGTCCTTCCAATGAATATTCAGGACTGGTTTCCTTTAGGATGGACTGGTTGTATCTCCTTGCTGTTCAAGGGACTCTCAAGAATCTTCCCCAGCACCACAGCTCATGATATTTAGTTCATGCTTATGTTATATGCCTTTCACAGATTTGCAGGGGCCTCTGCTGCATGCAGTCAATTAGAGTTGCAAGCTGGCTGAGCCTCATCCATCTTACAGAAGTAGCAACCAAAGTACTCAGCCTCCTTCTTGTGGCATGAGATATGAGGGACTGGGGAATTTACTGATGGGAGCCTTGCTGACTTTAAACCCACCAGTGACACGGCACCATTCAATTGCAAGAAATACAAAAAATGGAATACGGTTGAGCCCTGCACAGGCCAGGAGTTAGGGGTGCAAACCCCCAGGTACTTGAAAATTCACATATGACTTTAAAGACTGTCCTTGATATCCATGGGTTCCACATCTAGTTGTGTAGCACTATAAAGTATTTACTAAAAAACATCTTCATATAAATGGACTCTTACAGTTCAAGTGCATATTTTTCAAAGCCAACTGTGCTAGGATGAAACTATGATGTATTTTCTATAATCAGGATGTTTATGCCTTACTTCCTGTAGTCAACTTTCTCTATCTAAATATTCAAAGTAATATTTATAAAATAGAAATCAGATCATATTTTTTCTGCTTAAAAACATTCAGGTGTATCCGTTGCATGTAAAATAGAACTAAAACCTTTCACTATAGCCTACCAGACTTTACAGGATCTAGAGTGACATGTTTTATCTTCTTACTGCTTCTGTTGTTTCTCTCTACAGTCCAAGATATTGACTGTCTTTATCTGCTTTAAACATGACAAGATGGTTTCTGACCTAGGGCTTTGCATCTGCTCTTCTTTCTGATGAAAACTGTCTTCATTGGGCTTTTTGCATGACTAATTAATTCTCATTCTCCAGGACTCTGCATAAGGGTCACACCCTACACTTTACTTTCTATTTTTATTATTTTGTTTGTTTGTTTGGTGCACTGGGATGACCCAGAGGGATGGTATGGGGAGGGAGGTGTGAGGGGAATTCAGGATTGGGAACATGTGTACACCCATGGTGGATTCATGTTGATGTATGGCAAAACCAATACAATATTATAAAGTAAAAAAAAAATGCTAAAAAAAGAAAAACACTTTACTTTCTAGAATAACAGCTTTATGTCACTTTACACAATATGTAAGTTCTTTATACTTTTATTATTTGTCTCCAATACCTTTATGATACATTTCATGCAGACAAGGACCACTTCAATCTTATCTGAGCCTTGTTTTCAATTCTTAAAATATTGTCTGTATCATAGTAATCACTTGACCGGTATAACTTGAGTAAAAATACAAATCAATAAATTTTATCTATCATTATTGACCAAAATGATTAAAAAGGGATCAGTAAAAAATAGGGTGATATTTTATAGACTAAGCTGAGAATATCTCTTCATTTGTCTTTCTTTCAAGCCAATTTAAAAGCTAAACACTCTCTCATTTGTTGAAAAAGTGCTATCTGATGCTAGTTCTCTCTTTCTCCTTAATTGGAGGATAACTGCTTGACAATGTTGTGTTGCTTTCCATGATGCCTCAGCATGAACCAGTCACAAGTATGGACGTGTCCCTTACCCCGTTCCTCGAGGCCATCACAGAGCGTCCAGCTGCACTCTCTGTGCTCCACAGCCACTTCCCACTAGCTGGCCATTTCACACATGGGAATGCTCGTGTTTCAGCGCTGCTCCTTCAGTTTCTACCCCCCTCTCCTTTCCCCACTGTCTTTCTTGCACAGACATACCCACACATCTCGTTAAGAAAACAACATGATAAACTATCCCAAATAGAAAAAAAAAAAATTCAACTAAGCAAAAACATACATTTGTTAATCCAAATACATTGTGCTTCAAAACACAAATTGGCATATTTAACCATTAGCGGATTTCTATTGGTATAGATGATATCATTTTTGTCTTCATAAAAAAAGTTATTTTTTTCTTTCTTTATGCACATACCTGTACTCAGCATAACATTTAGTCTTTGGGATCCTAACTACATTATGAAAGAATTACCTGGTAACTCATGACAAGTAACATGTGTATGGGTTAGCACAAAGCTCAGGCTCCCTTCATATTGTATTAATAAAATAGGGTTTCGTGGTAGAGAAGCATGAGCCTTTACTTAGACCCAGACAAATCTGAGCTCCAAGAGGAGCTCTGCTCTTTTAGCTCTAAGATATTGATAAAGTTACTTTGGGGGCCCATATTTACATCTGTATTATTTCAAATTATTAGTAGAAATTCTGGATCATTCTTCAGTAAAATCACTATTACTGTTGCTATCTCAGCACATATTAATTCTCTAATTATTTCACCCAAAAATGGACTAGAAAGAATTTATAATATAGTACACAGCTAGTTCTGACAGAAGTAAAGAAAAATACACCAAATGCTTTAATTTCTCCAATATTTAAAAAAGGCATTTTAAATGTCTATTTTAAAAATGGCATTTTAAATACTTGGAGAAATTAAAGCTTTTGATGTGTTTTTCTTTACTTCTGTCAGAACTAGTTGTGTACAATATTATAAATTCTTTCTAAAACACCAAAACAGTATACTAATGCATATATATGGAATTTAGAAACATGATAACGTGTATGCGAGACAGCAAAAAAGACACAGATGTATAGAGCAGGTCTTTTGGACTCTGTGGGAGAGGGCGAGGGTGGGATGATTTGGAAGAATGGCATTGAAACATGTATAATATCATTTGTGAAACAAATTGCCAGTCCAGGTTCAATGCATGATACAGGATGCTTGGGGCTGGTGCACTGGGATGACCCAGAGGGATGGCATGGGAGGGAGGTGGGAGTGGGGTTTAGGACTGGGAACACATGTGCACCCGTAGTGGATTCATGTCGATGTATGGTAAAACCAATACAATATTGTAAAGTAATTAATCTCCAATTAAAATACATTTATATTTAAGAAAAGGCATTTTGTTATATTTTAAAAGAAACTTGAAAAGCCAAAAAATTTGGAAAACTCAAATTAGGAAAAAGAAGAGATATTTCCAGTATGGAGTATATGAAGTCCAGGATAGCCTAGGGGACAATTAAAGACATGAAAGAAAACAAGTATTACCAAGCTCATTGGATTCTGAGAATTCAAGACTTTGGAAGATAGTAAACTTTCAACATAAACCAAAATATATCGATGACTACATTTCAAGAAAATACATAAAATCTCTTCAGTTCAGTTCAGTCACTCAGTCATGTCCGACTCTTTGCGACCCCATGAATTGCAGCACGCCTGGCCTCCCTGTCCATCACCAACTCCCAGAGTTCACTCAAACTCAGGATCATCGAGTCTGTGATGCCATCCAGGCATCT